>BLSH010020568.1:966070-984865 GCA_018402905.1 Glandirana rugosa
CCTTACCGAGTCATCGTGAAATGACGTTGTCAGGAACCTCTCGTCGATCCGGGCTGACGTCATATGACGTTGGCCGCTTCCCGCCGCTACCCGCAGAGTGGCGATCACGGATCAATCGTCTGTCGGGGGGTCGTGTCCCCCCCCGATCGGGGTAAAGAGCCAATAAAATTGGCTCTTTACCACGTGACCGGCTGTGTCCAATCACAGAAGGTCACTACCGATCTCCCCATGCAGCGCGGCGATCGGGGCTGAGGCTTGTCCCTCGGACAAAGCCCAGTTCCGATCAGTGTAAAGAGCCAATAGAATTGGCTCTTTACCACGTGACCGGCTGTGTCAATCACAGCCGGTCATGTGATGTAAACAAACCGCGGTAACGAGCTGTTACCGCGGTTCTCCCTGTCACACACCGATCGTGTGTGACAGGGAGATTGCGGTAACCGTTCGTTACCGCCTACTGTACACAAAGCACACTGATCACCCCCCCCAATAAAGATGACCTGTCACCACCCCATCAAAGTACCTGTCACAGCCCATCAGAGTACCTGTCACCTGCCCATCAGAGTACCTGAGTACCTGTCACCTGCCCATCAGCGTACCCGAGTACCTGTCACCTGCCCACCTGCGTACCTGAGTACCTGTCACCTGCCCTTCAGATTACCCGAGTACTTGTCACCAACCCATCTGAGTAATCGAGTACCTATCTGCAGCCCATCAGAGTACCCAAGTACCTTTTACCAATCCATCAGATTACCCAAGTACCTATCTGCAGCCCATGCCTCATAGAATATACCTCGGGTGTTTGCTTTCCGAAATGGGGTCATTTTGTGGGTAATTCCACTGTCCTGGTGCTCCGGGGCCTTCAAAATTTTGATGGGTATGAATGAAATTTTATGTGTAATTTATGCTCCTAGAACGCCTGACGGTGCTCCCGGCATGTTGGACTTCTGTATGTGGCCAGGCTGTGTAAAAGTCTCACACATGGGGTATTGCCATACTCGGGACGAGTAGCAGAATATATTTTGGGGGGTAATTTTTGCTATGTGTTAGAAATATCTTATAAATTGACCACTTTTGTGTAAAAATAAAAGCGTTCGCATTTTCTTTCCACGTTTTTTGAAGACTTGTGGAAAAAAATGAACCATTCAAAAGACTCATAATGCCTCATAGATTATACGTTGGGGTGTTTGCTTTCCAAAATGGGGTCATTTTGTGGGTAATTCCATTGTCCTGATGCTCCAGGGCCTTCAAAAGTGTAATAGGTCGTTAGGAAATTAGATGTGAAAATTCTGCTCCTAGAATACATGACGGTGCTCCCTGCATGTTGGACCTCTCTATGTGGCCAGGCTGTGAAAAAGTCTCACAAGTCTCACACATGTGGTATCGCCATACTCAGGGCGAGTAGCAGAATGTATTTTGGGGTGTAATTGGAAGTATGCATATGCTGTGTGTGAGAAATAACTTGTTATGACCATTTTGTGCTAAAAAAATTATAATTTCACCAAGAATTGTGGGGAAAAAAGTACAACTTCAAAAAACACGCCATGCCTCTTAGTAAATACCTTGGAATGTCTACTTTTCAAAATGGGGTCATTTGGGGGGTATTTGTACTTTCCTGACATTTCAGGACCTCAAGAAATGAGATAAGCCATCAGTGCATCAGGTGTGATCAATTTTCAATGATTGGCACCATAGCTTGTAGACTCTATAACTTTCACACAGATCAAATAATATACACTTATTTGGGTTATTTTTACCAAAGATAGGTAGCAGTATAGGTTTTGTCCCAAATTTATGAACAAAAATTACTTATTTTATCATAGAAACTAAAAAAAGTGTTTTTTTTTCAAAATTTTCGCACTTTTTTCACTTATGTCGCAAAAAATAAAAAACCCAGAGGTTCTTAAATACCACCATTGGGTGCCTCCACGGAGCTCCCGAGTCCTGCTGCTGCATCCATTGGCACAGAAAGCAGGACTTGACCCTGCCTCAGGCTCCCGTATCACGGGATTTGATTGACAGCAGCGGAAGCCAATGGCTCCCCATGCTATCAATCTATCCAATGAGGACCCAAGACAGTGGCTGGAGCTGCTGAGCTTGTGCTCATCGCTGGAACGATCAGGTTCAGGTAAGAAAAAGGGTGACTGCTGCAGCACAGGAGGTTTTTCACCTTAATGCATAGAATGCATTAAGGTGAAAAACCATGAGACTTTACAACTCCTTCGTATCTGAAACACTTACAGTATCTCACAAAAAAAAATCTCACATTTTTGTAAATATTTTACTATATCTTTTCATGTGACAACACTGAAGAAATTACACTTTGCTACAATGTAAAGTAGTGAGTTTACAGCTTGTATAACAGTGTAAATTTGCTGTCCCCCTCAAAATGACTCCTCATACAGCCATTATTGTCTAAACCGCTGACAACAAAAGTGAGTACACCCCTAAGTCAAAATCTCCAAATTGGCCCAAAGTGTCAATATTTTGTGCGGCCACCATTATTTTCCAGCACTGCCTTAACCCTCTTGCACATGGAGTTCACAAGAGCTCACAGGTTGCCACTGGAGTTCTCTTCCACTGCTCCATGATGACCTCAAGGAGCTGGTGGATGTTAGAGACCTTGTGCTCCTCCGCCTTCCGTTTGAGGATGCCCCACAGATGCTCAATAGGGTTTAGAACTGGGGACATGCTTGGCCAGTCCATCACCTTTACTCTCAGCTTCTTTAGAAAGGCAGTGGTCATCTTGGAGGTGTTTGGGGTCGTTATGTTATCATGCTCTGCTTCAGTATATCACAGTACATGTTGGCATTCATGGTTCCCTCAATGAACTGTAGCTCCCCAGTGCCAGCAACACTCATGTAGTCCCAGACCATGACACTCCCAGCACCATGCTTGACTGTAGGCAAGACACACTTGTCTTTGCACTCCTTACCTGGTTGCCACCACACACGCTTGATACCATCTGAACCAAATAAGTTTATCTTGGTCTCATCAGACCACAGGCATGGTTCCAGTAATCCATGTCCTTAGTCTACTTATCCTCAGCAAACTGTTTGCGGGCTTTCTTGTGCATCATCTTTAGAAGAGGCTTCCTTATGGGATGATAGCCATGCAGACCAATTTGATGCAGTGTGTGGCGTATGGTCTGAGCACTGACAGGCTAACCCCCCCCACCCTTTAAACCTCTGCAGCAATGCTGGCAGCACTCATACGTCTATTTCCCAAAGACAACCTCTGGATATAACACTGAGCATGTGCACTCAACTTCTTTGGTCGACCATGGAGAGGTCTGTTCTGAGTGGAATCTGTCCTGTTAAACCACTGAATGGTCTTGGCCACCGTGCTGCAGGTCAGTTTTCAGGGTCTTGGCAATCTTCTTATAGCCTAGGCCATCTTTATGTAGAACAACAATTCTTTCTTTGCCATGTTGAACTTCCAGTGACCAGTATGAGAGAGAGTGACAACATCAAGTTTATCACACCTGCTCCCCATTCACACCTGCCACCTTGTAACACTAACGAGTCACATGACACCGGGGAGGGAAATGGCTAATTGGGCCCAATTTGGACATTTTCACTTAGAGGTGTACTCACTTTTGTTGCCATCGGTTTAGACAGTAATGGCTGTGTGTTGAGTTATTTTGAGCAAATTTACACTGTTAAGCTGTGCACTCACTACTTTACATTGTAGCAAGTTTCATTTCTTCAGTGTTGTCACATGAAAAGATAGAATAAAATATTTACACAAATGTGAGGGGTGTACTCACTTTTGTGAGATACTGTATGTGATGGGGGGCACACTGGCCACTTTTGACACTTTGAAACACAAGTTTGACCTGCCCAATTCCTTCTTTGTGTTCCTGCAACTCCGCCCCTCTTACAGGTCTCAGTTTAACTCCACTAGATTTCATTTGGCTCAAGATGCCTTGGAGCCCCTTTTTCGAGATGATACATTATGTAAACAATTGTCTGTGATTTATAAGGCACTGATGCCCTCTATTCATGTTGGTCTGGATACTATAAATGCCCTGTGGCAGACGGAGGAACTGGACTGGGAGGATATGTGGGAATATGCCTTCGTACAACTGATAGCGACTAGGGCTAGATTAGTAACATTCAAGATTCTCCACAGAATTTACTTTACACCGAAGGTTACATAAAATTTATCCTGTTACTCCTCAATGCTGGATGTATGCGTGCTACCCTGCTGATTTTATCCATATATCCTGGCAATACCCACAGGTATGCATTTATTGGTCGGAAGTAACCCAGTTAATTTCCACCCTGAGCAGTATCCCTATTCTCTTAGCTGTTGGTGTGCTTATTGGGGTGTCAGGAACCATGAATCAGACCAAGACAGAAGTGCAGTAAAATCACGCTTTTTAATAAAAAGGTAAGATGATATAAACAGAGTAAACGTGTTCAAAACATAGCCAGGGTTTGGTAACCAAAACAGATAGTGAGAGCAAGCCAGTGAAACAGGAGTCCTGAGATCAGCGAGGTCAAACAAACAGCATGCAGGGTCAGGAGCCAGGAGGGGAGTCAGCCGAGCAGGGTCTTGAATCCAGGAACCAGAAGGGAACGTCAAACAGGCAAAGTCTTTCACAGGACAACACAGCAGAGATTTCTCCAGACAATGTTGACCAGGCAAAGGCGTCTGAGAACTGATCCAGGCAGTTTATGTAGCAAGGGGAGCTGGCTAATGAGCAGGAAGTGGACATCAGGTGAGACAGTGAAAGCTGAGACTGGCAATTAAAGTATAACTAAAGGCAAAACTTTTAAACTTTTTTTTTTTTTTTTTTTTTTTTTTTAGTTTTGGATAGAGTGGAGAGGGATTAGAGCCCCTGTCAATTCCTATTGCGGTCTGCGCCCCCCTTTAAGGAGATTCACCCTCTCTATTTGTCCTGATTTCCATTGTCATTAAAAGTGAAAGTAAAAAGAAAACCCCAAATTTTGGGTTGTCTCCAGAAAAGTAATAGATAGGAAATCTTCCAATGGGGACACTAGTTCTGGTGAACTGGGGGGTCCCCAAGAAATTCCTTTAATTCGCAGAGATATCTTCTCACTTCCTGTTTGGCTATGGGACAGGAAGTGATGGGAAATCTCCGCAATGGGACAGAGATGGTGAAAAAAAAAAAATCTGACAAGAGTTATAACCTTCCCTTACTCTATCCAAAATGAAAAAAAAAGTTTTGCCCATAGTTCTACTTTAACACTCAGCTGAGCCCAGCCCTGACAATACCCCCTCAACGACCCCCCCGCCCCCCTCCAGGGGCCACCAGGCTTGAGGGCGAAAACATCTATGGAAAGCACGGAGGAGAACAGGAGCATGTACGTCTGAGGATGAAACCCAAGGTTGCTCCTCCGGATCGCACCCTTTCCAATGAACCAGGTACTGTATGCGTCCACGGAACGTACGGGAGTCAATGATTGTATTTCATACTCCTCTTGGTTCTCAATCTGAACAGAATGAGGACATGGTACTGAGGTGGTAAAGCGATTGTATACCAAAGGATACATGGAATACATTAGAAATTTTGCATATTAGAAGGTAGGTCTAAAGTGTAAGCCACTGGGTTGATCTTGCGGAGGATACAGAAAGGTCCAATAAACTGTGGTGCCAGCTTCAGTGAGGGAACACTGAGTCAGAGGTTGCGAGAAGACAGCCAGACCCTCTCCCCAACTTGGTAAGAAGGTGCAGGTAGGCGTCTGCGTTCAATTTGTACCCATCATTGGCACGTCGCAAAGACTCCTGAACCAGTACCTAAGTGGAACGAAGACCACGGAGATGCTCCTTCAACGCAGGAATTCTCCGAGGAACAAATGAGTCCGGCAACATGGCTGGTTGGAAACCATAATTCACCATGAATGGAGACAATCAGGAAGTGGTATTGCCAGCACTATTGTGAGCAAACTCTGCCCAAGGTAACAGGCCAGACCAGTTGTTATGGTGGTCAGAAATATACAAGTAAAAACTGCTCCAAGGACTGGTTGGCTCGTTCTGTGGCCCCATTGGAGTGCGGGTGATACACAGACGAGAAGGAAAGCTGAATTCCCAACTGTGCACAAAAGGCTCGCCAAAACCTGGACACAAACTGGCTACCCCTGTCCGACGATCACTTTGGGAAGCCCATGTAAGTGAAAGATCTCCCGAGCAAAAATGGATGCCAGTTCCTTGGATGTGGGCAACATCTTAAGTGGAATACAATGTGACCTCTTAGAGAATCGATTAACCACCATAAGGATAACTGTTACCCTGTGAGCTAGGTAACTCCACAATAAAATCCATAGACAGATGGGTCCAAGGCCGCTCTCCATTGGGTATGGGTTGTAGAAGACCGACTGGAAGATGTTGTGGTGTTTTGTTCTGAGCATACATGGATCAGGCTACTACGAAGGTGGTTACTTCCGTGCGGAGACTATGCCACCAGAACTGTTGGTTAATAGCCCAAATGAGTTGATTTTTCCCTGGGTGACCAGCAGCTTTGGGAGAATGGAAAGTCTGGAGCACAGCAGTGCATAGACTCTCAGGGACAAAGCAGCAGTTACAAGGTTTCTCAGGAGGAGCATGGATCTGAGCAGCAAGAATCTTGTCACCTAAAGGTGAAGTGAGACTGGTATGAACTGTAGCCAGAATATGATCAGGAGGTATCACAGGTACAGGAATCGACTCCATCTTGGAAGCGGAGGAAAACGGTCACGACAATGCATCGGCTCTTACATTCTTAGTACCGGGTAATGTAATTGAAGCTTGACCAGAACAGAGCTCATCGCGCCCTACTGGGGGAGAGGCATTTAGCCTCAGACAAGAATGTGAGATTCTTGTGGTCAGTCAAAATGAGAACCGGAACAGTGGTACCCTCAAGGAGATGCTTCCATTCTTTAAGGGCTAAAATGATTGCTGACAATTCTCTGTCCCCAATCTTGTAATTGCATTCTAGAGGAGACAACTTCTTGGAAAAGTAGCCACAAGGATGCATGACCCTCTCTGAGGTGGAACGTTGAGACAGAAGGTGTCGTGCCCCTGGTGATGGAGTCTGGCTTGTGCAGGGAGCAACCACTCTTGCACACCTGATTCTGGAACCCCTGGTAGAGGGGACATGTGGTTCGGGAATTCAGGATGGCACGAGGGCTGGACTGTTCACTGGTGGTAGCATGAGGTGTCCCACAGAGGCTCGTGCACATACGTAGAGAGGTGATGCAGGCTGGGTCGGCAACTGGCTGGCGGTGCGGTACAGAAGCCAGAGGTAGAAGAGTAGTCTTGTCCAAGCAGAGTTTGTAATCAGGCTGGCAGCCAAGGTACAAGGCGTCAGACAGAAGAGTGGTCGTGGGTAGCCGGGGTCAAGGCAGGCAGATATCAAGCAGAGTCAGGTAAAGCCCTTCAGGATACTGGAACAGATATTCAGGTGCTTCAGGAAAACTAAATGCTGTAGAACGGACAGCACCGTCTGCATGGTGCTGCCCGTTCAAATAGGCAGTTTTGCACCAATGCCGGCGCGCACATGCGCACGCACCTGCCGCAGGCGCGCCTCCGCACAGGCATTCTGGCCAGATTTCCAGATGTGTCAGCAGTTGTTTCCTGACAGAAGGTCACCAACTCCAGTCTCAGACGCATCAACCTTAAGGATGAAGGGTAATGTAGGATCCGGATGTGCCAACACAGGAGCAGAAACAAAAGGTAGCCTTGAGACTTTCAAAGGCCTTAATGGACTCCAGAGACCAATTCTGTGAGTCAATGTTCTTTCTGATCATATCAGTCAGAGGCTTGACCAAATGAGAAGTTACAAATAAACTTCCAATAATAATTGGCAAAGCCAAGAAAACTTTGTAATGGACGTAAAACCCATAGGTCGGGGCCACTGTAGAACTGCCGATAGCTTCTCTGGGTCCATCGAAAAACCAGCAGTGGAAATGGCATAACCCAGGAATTTAACCTGTTCACGATGGAACTCGCACTTCTCCAATTTACAATAAAGGTTATTATCTCTCAGCCTCTGAAGCACACGGCAGACATCTGTGTGGTGGCTCTCTGGAGACTTGGAATATGAGGATATCGTCGAGATAAACCACCACACATTGCTGCAACAAATCACAAAGGACATCGTTGATGTACTCCTGAAAAACTGCCGGAGCATTGCAAAGACCAAACGGCATTACGAGGTATTCATAATGCCCTGTCTGGTATTAAACACAGTTTTCCACTCATCGCCCTCCTTGATCCTCCCGAGATTGTATGCGCCTCTCAGATCAAGCTTTGTGAAAACCTTTGCTCCCTTGAGGCGGTCAAATAACTCCGTAATCAATGGAATCGGATAAGCATGTGTAATCGTGAAGCGATTGAGACCCCGATAAATCGATACAAGGTCTCGCAGGAGATGAGGATTTGAGGATGAACCCTCGAGAGTGCGTCTGCAACATACTCCTCCGTGGCTTTATCTTCCGAAACAAAGGGTAAACCCGGCCTAGAGGGGGTATGGCACCAGGTTGAAGGTCAATTGCACAACTACCGACTTGACCTTTATCAAAGACATCGCTAAATTTGCGGTGTTCCTCCGGCAGGGAGGAAAGTGGAGAGGTACACAAGACCTTATCCACTTTCTGAAAACATGTCTTACTGCATTGTGGCGACCAGGAGAGAAACTCTGCACAAAGCCAATTAAAAGAGGGGTTGTGCCTTTGTAACCAAGGATAACCAATAACCACTGGAAAATGAGGAGAGAAAATGACTTGGAATTGGATTATCTCATGGTGAAGGGCCCCTACAGCCATGGTCAATGGAGCAGAGTCTCATGAGTCACCTGGGCAGGCTGTAGAGGTCTCCCATCAATAGCCTCAATGGCAAGTAGAGTAGCCCGAAGCTACAGTGTAATCGAGTGCACAAAGGCACTATCTATGAACAGGCCTGCAGCCCCAGAGTCTATTAGAGGCTGTATCTTGATGGACGACTCAGACCAAGAAAGGGTAACCGGAACCAGGGGCTTACCCTTCTGGTTAACTGGGGACATAACGCCATCTAAGGCATTTCCCATACAGGACCTTGGGTGCAGGCGTTTCCCGGACGGGTAGGACAAGACTTCAAAAAGTGACCTGCCTGGCCACAATAAAGGCACAATCTCTCCCTCCTCCTGAAGGCTTTCTCATCCACAGAGACGTATGAAGCCCAACTGCATGGGTTCTACTTCACTGACAGGCTCGGAACCAGGAGGTATGGGAGGTGAGGTAGGAACGGTAAACTACAAAGCTCTGAGCCAAACATGCAGGAGGCTTTCGCAAGCGCTCCTTAAAGGAAGGTCTCTCTCGGAGTCTGGAGTCAATGAGAATGGTAAATGTGATCAGCCACGAGAGCCTCATTGTTCCAAGTCACCTCTGCTGCCAGAGTACAGAATTAAATTGCATAATCGGCAACTGTTCTCGTACCCTGCTTGATAACATGAGGCTTTTGGCAGCGATAGTGGAGCGTGCGGGAACGTCAAATACCCTTTTAAAGGAGGCCACAAACTCTGGGTAACTCTGAACAGCGAGTTTTTGCATCTCCCATAGAGGGTTTGCCCAAGCCAAGGCTCTGTCAGAAAGTAAAGAAATCACAAATAGGCAGTCTTTTACAGGAAAACAAAGCAGAGGTTTCTCCAGAGAGTTGACCAGGCGAAGGTGTCAGAGATCTGATCCAGTTTATATAGCAAGGAGAGCTGGCTAACGAGCAGGAAATGGATATGAGGTGAGACACAGTGGAAGCTGAGACTGGCAATTAACCCTCAGCTGAGCAGCTAGCTCTGAGAAGGGTGGGTTGAGCCCACCCCTGACATGGGGCTAGTAGATTCCCTGGCTTTTGCCAGGGCAGTACGCACTCTGTGTTTGCTAGTTATTTTACGCCAGAAAGGCTATCGTACATTGTACGGAGCAACAAACTCTGGCCCCCCCCAGCAGTCCCTGAGGGGTACACGCACTCGCAATCCCTGAGTGCTATATAGGTTGGAGAAAACGGACTCCTAGTTGAATAAAGAAAAACAAAGCTCAAATGTAGGAGCAGCATATCCAATAGTGCCCAGGAATATCATGTCCCTGGCAAAGGTAGGTACCTCCTCAATAAATCGCCATAACGCATTTTCCCAAGGTTGACACTAACTCATCAAGCTTCAGCGTCCCCTCGATGTCGGTAGCACAGGGATGGCTCATGCACATCAAGCCAATCTGCTGCATCTGTCGCAGTATTGGAGTGCCCGGCCATTAGCTGTGACTCCGAGCAGGAATAGAGCAGCCCCAATAGCCACAACCGCTGCTTGGCGTCAAAGAACTTGGCAGGTTGGCATTGTACCTCAGCCAAAAAATCAGGGTAAAATGACATCTTCACACCATTATATTGAATATTTAGCCATTCCCTTGTCAGTCGCAGCACCCTCTCCCTGTCACGATGGTGAAGAAGGCGGGCCAGCATTGGTCTGGGGGCATTACCTGGCAAAGCTCTAGTAGGAACTCTGGTCTCTATCCATTGCAAATAGTGGCGTGAAGGCGTCCCTGCCGAGGACATCCAGCAGCCAGTTTTCAGTTCTGTGGGGTCCCTGCCCCCTGTCTTCTCCGGGAACCCCACTATGCGGATGTTATTTTGGCGTAGCCGATTCTCAATATCGTCTGCCTTATCTTTATCATGCGCCATACGGGCTGTATAGCGCGATTCTGCTATTAAGGCCTCACACACAGGCGTTTTTTACAGCCACAATTTTGAGCGTTTTTTTACAGCTCTCCATGTTATTCAATGGCCCCTTAAAAATGCCAACGTTTTTGAGCTGTAGAGGGCGTCGGCGTTGGTGAGCTGTAACTAGAACGCGGGACCAGTGCGTTCCGAAGCTGCAGCATTATGGTGTTTTTTACTCTGAGCCGGCAAAACGCTCAATAACGTGGCTTAACGTATACACAGCGTTAAGCCTCATCAGGCATTCTATTCAAAATCAATGGTTCCCTATGGGAGCCCATTGATTTGAATAGAAGTTGCACCAGAAGTTGGATCATGATGATCCGACTTGCGGCGCGACTTGTGTGCTGAGGTTCTTGAAGGGGAATCCCCGCAAAAATTTGCGTGGGGTCCCCCCCCTCCCCAAGAGGTACCAGGCTCTTCAATCTGGTATGGATTTTAAGAGGAACAGACCCTTATCTGAGCAAGCAGCCTGGCAGGCCAGGAAAGGGGATAGGGACGAGCGAGTGCCCCCCCTCCTGGACCGTACCAGGCCGCATGCCCTCAACATGGGGAGTATGGGTGCTTTGGGGCAGGGAGGGTTCTGTGCCCTCCACCCCAAAGCACCTTGTCCCCCCAAGAGCCTCTTCCCGACAACCCTGGCCATTGGTTGTCTGGGTCTGCGGGCGGGGGCTTATCGGAATCTGGAAGCCCCCTTTAACCAGATGCTGGCCCCACCCTATGTGAATGAGTATGGGGTACAGCGTACCCCTACCCATTCACCTGGAAAAAAAATGTTCAAAAAAAAAAAAATGCACTACACAGCTTTTTAAAATATTTTATTAAATCAGCTCCGGCATCTTCTCCCCTCTTTTCTCCATCTTCTTTCTTCAGCTCTTTTGCGGGGTCTTCAGAGGGGACTTCTGCTGGGTTTCTGTCTTCTGCTCTTTTGCCGCTGTCTCCTCGGCTAGCTTCTCCCTCTTCTCTTCCTGAGATGTTGACTCATCGCTCTCTCCCAATCAAATGCCGGGTCCGTGCTGCGCAGTTGCCTTATATTGGCATGGGGCGGGGCCACTCGCTGACCTCCTGAGCCCCCGCACCTTATGATGTCACATCCTGGGGTGGGGCATCACATCAACATGGGGACAAGGTGCATTGGGGTGGGGGGCACAGAGCCCCCCCCTTCCCCAAAGCACCCATACTCCCCATGTTGAGAGCATGCAGCCTGGTACGGTCCAGGAGGGAGGGGGGGGCGCTCGCTGGAACCCACCCCCTTTCCTGGCCTGCAGGCTGCATGCTCGGATAAGGGTCTGGTATGGATTTTGGGGGGGACCCTACGCCATTTTTTTCGGGGGTTCCCCTTCAAGATCCTCAGCACACAAGTCGTGCCGCAAATCGGATCAATCGTGATCCGACTTCTGGTGCGACTTCTATTCAAATCAATGGGCTCCCTTAGGGAACCATTGATTTTGAATAGAGGCAGAGAAACGCTGCAGAAAGCTAGCATGGAAAAATGTGCATAACGCTGATAAAATCGCGCTTGACGTTACTGCTCATTTTTTCAATACACCCGTGTGTATGAGGCCTAAAGGTGAAAGTTGGTCCTCTATGTCGCTAATGTGATTTTCCTCTGCAGTGGTTCTTTTGCAGATTTTTTGTAAATCCTGCCTGAAGAGAGCAACCTGCTCCATTTAATTCCCCCAGACGGTCTTTAACTGTAGTGACAGATGCTGTGCATTTGTGTACTGCGTGCAGAATCTGGCTTAATGTTTGCTGTGGTTCATTGTCCATGAGCTCCTCAGAGCCTAATAGTAGGTCAGTTGCAGAGGAAAGCATGGCATCTGGATCATCCCCTGGGTCAGACTCAGTCTCTGCAAACAGCTCTGGGGAATCAAGGCCTTCCTCATCTACTCTGTCCCTGAAGCTCTGAGAGCTTTCTAGTATAATAGACAATGTCTCTCAGGTTATCTTTATCCGCTGCACGGGCAGTCTTTTTTGATCCTGGTTATTTAGGTTTGTCAGCGGCTCCGGTGCCATTTTGACTATCGGAGGCCGCTGCATCTTTGTTTTTGCCATGGCGGCCGCGGATCGGGTCACGAGTGGTGTCGGTGCAATCCTGGGAGCGAGAGTAGTCGAATGGTGCCAGTTCGGTCGTCCCAAGTAGCCAGGGAGAGGATAGTTAGCAGGATATCGGGAGGGAGCTCCATGAAACACTGCTTCTCACATGCCCGTCGTGGCCACGCCCCCCAAGGCTATCGTACATGCGTGGAAATCAGACTGGGCCCCTCCTTTGCATTTTTGGAAGACTCTGCTCAACTCAGCTGGCCCTATTTATAAAGCAAATTCTCTGTTCTAGGGCTGTCCCAAAAGTTTTACAAGGTATGGAATCTCTGGCTGAACTCTGCCTATACTACTGATCTACCATTTAATAGGGGACCTGGTTTCCCATATCGCTTATTTTGGTTGAGCTGGTTCAGGTTTTGGGTATACCTGATTATTATTGTCCTCAGGACTATAAATCCACACAATCCTTTCTGAGGGTTTGCCTTTTCTCTTATCCTGAGTCACTGCTTTGTCATTTTTTTTATTTTATTTTTTTGGTACTAATGATGGGGTATACTTAGAGTAATGTTCAATTGCTATGGAATACTTTTGAACTATGGTGTAGACTTGTACTTTGTAGTTTTTTTTTCTTTGTTACATGCTGTATTGAAATTCTGAGCCAGGAAATGCCCAAAGGCTCTGTTTTATATTCAGAGTTTGAAATTCTAATAAATAGAAGTTTATAAGAGAAATATTACCTTCAGGTCCCAAAGTTTCACATTGAGCCCTAGTTCACATTGGTGCATTTTGGCATGCAATTTAACATGTCAAATCGCAAGCCAAATTGGCTGCAATTGCCGGAAATGGCACCGTCCTAATCGGTGAGATGCTGCATTTGCGGCAACGTGCACAGATGTCTCTGAAATTGCACCTGAAATCCAGACTGACATGCAGGAATGAAATGGTGCGAGTTCAGCTGAAATCGCACCATTTCATTCCCGCACCAATGTGAACCTGGGCGGAATCTGTAAGGATAGTTATTGTCTCTCTGAAACAAGGTGAATGCTTGGCAACAGATGTTTAGCTACATATTCCCATTTACCCACCTCCTCAACGCTTCCTACTAGGGGTGCGCATCTTCACTGGTCTCACGATTCAATGCGATTTCGATTACCCTGTCCACAATTCAATTTGATTTCACAATGCATCACGATTGCTGCACAAGTGCGCATAGTTAAAAACGTTTTATGCAAAAATTTAAGCAGTCAAAAACTAAATTTTTCTCCAGTGGCAGAGGGATGGCTGGAATGAGGGGCATGGTGGGGCCAGTGACAGAGGGATGGCTGGGGCCAGTGGCTTTGCCAGTGTCCAAATTCCTGAAGGTACCAGATTATAATCCAGGGTCTGTGAGTAGCCAGCCTGTGTCTTGTGCTCTAGTATATAGAATAGTATACAGTAAGTGAAAATTCCTTTTTTGTGTTGCCTGTTTGTGCGGCTGCTTCAGGTAGATTGTAGACCTTTTTTTCCCTGACCTTTTTATGGGTCAGTGTGTCTGTCAACACATCTTTTTTCCAGATAGTTGTTTATGGTGTTTGCCCCTAAACTACTGGAAACTTACTCATGTTAGCATTTCCATGTTTGCATTTGCATCTCTGTATTTTCATAGTGGCTTTTAGGATTTGTGTGGGTGGCAGTGGCAGTCAGGTGAGGAGGATGATTGAAGGATTGAACTAAGGAGCACAGCTAATAATCCAGCATTAAAGAGATGTTTGTAACCCATTTTCTACTTTTCTATAATAAAGCTATACTTACAATGGATGTAATAAGTTTATTTGTTCAAAACATGCCTGTGGAATAAATTTGTACTGCCAGCAGTTCCAATGTAGCACAGACTTTTATCTTATTACACACCCTTAATGTAAATCTCTTCTGTTATCTTATATGCACTACATTTTTGGTCTCCACCTTTCTGATTATTATTAGATTTTCTAAAATCACTTTTTCTTATAAGGTCAAAGTTTTATATGGGTTATTTCTAGTAGCTCATACTTGCTACTAAAAACTGCAGTCCCTGACAGTTGGTTGTCCACTGAACAAATAGCTCTTTGGGGCATAAACTACACAGTATCGTGTAGTAGCAATTTAATTACACGTAAATTTCTCTGTCTGATTACAGGGGAATTGATTGAACATTTGATGAAAATGACCAGGATAGCTGAAAGTATAAATCAGTGCTAGATCTAACTAAGTTTAAAGCTGTTCCCACCCCCCTTCTAATTCCTATTGTAACTACCCTGTAGAAGAAAGATGCTTATACTCACCTATGAGATGAAAATTGATTTCATAAACGGTAGTAATTAGTCCCAATAATGGTTATGCATAAGTGAATACTATAGAAAACCATATATAGTCCAAGAGTAGTTCATAGGTATATTCTTAAAGCATAGCCAGCAGAGATGTCACTTCCAATAATGTAGCACCCAGTGAGGAAGAGGGATAAGCACCAAACACACGCAGTGTCCACCACCAATTATGCGGAGCAGCTTACCAGAATCAATTGGCTTCCAAGCTAATGGAAAAGCCAAAAGAAGTTTGCAGGGACGTGTCTCTCTCTCTCTCTCTCTCTCTCTCTCTCTCTCTCTCTCTCTCTCTCTCTCTCTCTCTCTTTTTCTCTCTCTCTCTCTTTTTCTCTCTCTCTCTCTTTTTCTCTCTCTCTTTCTCTCTCTTTCTTTTTGAGCTGAGAGAGCAGAAAGACCACAACTGATTAACAACCACTTTAAGCTTAGTTAGGTCTAGCCTGCACTTTCAAACTCTGATTTAAAAGAAAACAATACAGGTAAGTATGTATTCTTAACTCCAAAGAGTCCCTTTTGTTCTCAACCTCCCTCAAATCTCCAGTTTTTTTTTTTTTTTTTGGTGATCTGACTTATGTTAAAGGTTGACTTTGTTCTTTCTCCATGGTCCCACTGTATGTAGGGCCATAGCCACCCTCTTCTTTAGGGGGGTGCACCATTTATGTACTATATAATTTATGAACATTGTAGAGATACACTCACTATACACAGTTTGCTGTTCCATGTTTTGCAGAACATTTTGTGGCACCAGACTCCAGTGCTGCAGACTCACTTTTTTCGAACCCGTATTTTTAGATTGTAAGCTTTAACGAACCGTATTGTAACTGCACTGTCTGTCTTTATTTTGTAAAAACTGCACAAAATCCAAATCCAGAATAATAATCATGATAAGAATACAACAACCCTAATTCCAAAAGAGTTGGGACACTGTAAAATTTACATAAAATCAGAATGCAACGATTTGCAAATCTCATAAATCCATATTTTATTTACAAAAGAAATTGGATAACATGTCAAATGTTTAACCCTGCCAAAGTCCTGTTTAAAAAATAATTTTAGGCCTGAAGATTACATAAAACCCTCAAACATTATATATTTTCTGAAAGCAGACACCCTAGAGAATAAAATATTTATAGTTCCAATTTTTTATGTCACTTGATATTACCGCAGGAAGTGCAAAATTTCAGTAGAAAATGCACTAAAGTCAATTTTAGGGCAAAGAAGTGCAATAAACTACCCACATTTTTGGTAAAATGTAAAAGACGAGGTTCCACCGAGTAAAGATACCCAACATGTCAAAGCTTAAATTTGTGTGCACCTGTGAAATGGTGACAATCTTCAGTACCCTATATTTTCTATAGGTGATCAGTTTAGTGTTACGGAGGAGGGCTTGCGGTAGAATTATTGCTCTTACTCTGGCGTGCATGGCAATATGTAACGTGTATCGCAATCAAAGTTTTTACGCATAGGCACCCCCGACGGGTATGTTTATCTTCTACACAAAGTCCCCTATGTGATGATTTTTAGGTAACAGGTCCTCTAACTAGTTCCACACTGCCTACCGCATATTTACGGCGGCAGTGTGGACGCTGGCCGCGAATCGCCTTAAAAAGGTGGCGATCTGTGAATGGCCGCTAGGGGGCGCGCGCTGCACTCCTGAGGAGTGTGTCCGTGGGTCGGGCGGACCCGATGTCCGTCGGCGAGCCGCGATGTGCAAACACGGCGTTTCACCATTCTGACAGTGCGGGCATTGGGTGATCTACTGATCCCTGTCACCGGGATCAGTTAGATTTCTCATGCCCATGGTAGCCCAACCCCCCACAGTAACAACACACCCAGGGAACACAGTTAACCCCTAGATCTCCCCCTGCAGGTTAACCCCTTAACTGCCAATCACATTTACACAGTAATCAGTGGACATTTAAATTTCTGATCGCTGAATAAATGTCATTGGTCCCAAAAAAGTGTCAAAAATGTCCGACATGTCCGCTGCAATATCGCAGTACCGCTAAAAATCTCTCGCTGCCATTACTAGTAAAAAATAAATAAATAAATAAAAACCCCAGAAATTAATTCTCACCATCCGTAAACGTGGCCATTTTTGCGCAAACCAATCAATAAACGCCGAATGCGATTTTTTTTTTTTTTTCTTTTTTTATCACAAATATGAGGAAGAATATAAATCGGCCAAAAACGGTGAAAAAAAAGTATTTTTATATATTTTTTTTGGATTTGAATTTTAGCAAAAAGTATGAAATTTGGGTTTTTTTGCAAAATGGTTGCTCTTCTTTTGTTTATAGCGGTGATCAGAAATGACGCAGAGGTGATCAAATACCACCAAAAGAAAGCTCTATTTGTGAGAAAAAAAGGATGCAAATTTTGTTTGGGTACAACGTCGCACGACCACGCAATTGTCAGTTAAAGAGACGCAGCGCCGAATCGCAAAAAGTGCTCTGGTCCTAACCTGGGAAATCCTTCCGGAGGTGAAGTGGTTAATACATGTAGATATTTGCCAGCACACCAAGTATCATCCATTTCATCCAAATGATTTTTATTAAAGATCACATCACAAAACCGTGTAGTGCGGTGGTTTGGAGTCGCACAGGACCCCTTCGTCAGGCATATTTTCAGTTCAGCAGTTTGTGGCAGAAAAAAAAACCTTGTGGTTTGCACTTTTGAGGAGGTCTCTGGCAGAAAAAAAAGCTAAACACTAGTAAATGCCTGTATAAAAAAGTTCTATACAAGTTTTTTTTTTTTTTCTGCGAAAAAAGAACTGGTGTTTTTAAGCCCAGTGTGCATGGTCTTTAACAGTCCTGGGTTTTCTTTGTCTTATTTTTCGTTACAAGGTGCACCAAATATTTTCAACTGGTGTAGGGTCTGGACTGCAGGCAGGCCAGTTAGGTAACCGCACTTTTCTACTGCAAAGCTATTTAGTTGTCATAGATGCATATTTCAGCAAGACAATGCTAAACCGCATACTGCAAGGCCTTCCCTGAAAAAGACACAGGATAGATGTGAGCATGTGCTGCTCTAAAAAGCTAGATATAGCTTTCAGCAGTGATGGTGCCTTTCCAGATGTGCAAGCTGCCCATTTCATATGCACCAATGTGGGTCGCAACTAATTATTTTCATAATCGATTCGTTGGCCGATTATTGTTTAGTTTAATTGATTAAATCTGATAAAAACCTCAACGGGTGGTGTATAATTTAGTCAATATGCAAAGTTTTTTTTAAAAAAAAATACCTTTTATTCTTGAATATCTCTATGCAGTGGTGTTTTGCTGGACCTTGTAATCTCAAACCATGCAAAGCTTATTACCAATATTCATATAAAAGAACATCTGGGTAGCACTGACCATAACATGATTTCATTTAACCACTTCCCGCCCGGCGCATTGACAAATGACGTCCGGGCGGGGGGTTCATTATCCTGACTGGACGTCTATTGACGTCCTCAGGATAATGCGCGATCGCGCGCAGTCACGATGGGTCTACAAGAAAATATACTTATAACCATTATTCGAAACGTACCAAACTCTAATGTTCCAGGTCGTTTTGTGGTGACGTATCTCTATAAGTTCTTATTTTCCATAAAAAAAAATTTTTTTTGAAACGTATAACTGATTTAATATGTGGTGGGCAACTCCAAAAATAGTCTAAATTAGTTAATTTGATTTGTTATTAGCCGGTTGCTTAGCTAATACTTTTATTAATCAACGCTGGGTGTAACCAC
>BLSH010020568.1:1105773-1117671 GCA_018402905.1 Glandirana rugosa
GAGCTGTTTTGCAAAGAAGAATGGGCAATGGGCAACAATGTCACTCACTAGATGTGCAAAGCTGGTAGAGACATCCCCAAAAAGACTTGCAGCTGTAATTGCAGCGAAAGGTGGTTCTACAAAGTATTTACTGAATGCACAAATGCATGCCACACTTCAGATATCTATTTGTAAAAAGATTTAGGAACTATCATTTTCCTTCCACTTCACAATTATGCGCCACCTTGTGTTGGTCTATTACATAAAATCCCAATAAAAATTTACGTTTTTTGGTTGTAACATGACAAAATGTGGAAAATTTCAAGGGGTATGAACACTTTCTCTTTCGTTCATTGACAGACGCAGCCTCTTATTCATGACATATGGGGTTTATGCACCTTTCACTAGGAGTGGACTAGGCAGGGGTGGGGTGTTGGGCTGGCGGGCTGGTTCCCCCCTTTCTTCGCCCCCCCTCCCCCCGTGCTGCATGGCCGCTGCTATCTCCCTCCCACCCCCTCTGGGGTTCCCTTGGGACGTGGGGGCCCTTAGTGGCACCCCTTACCTTTGGCGGCCGGCCACCTGGTCGGTAGCCGCGGCCGGCGCCATTTTGCGGTGGTCCGGCCGGCATTTTCCCGTAGCCGGCCGCATGTTCGGCCTCTATTGCTAATCGGGGCTGCCATTTTGTTGTGGCCGGCTGCGTGTTTTGGCCTCTACAATGCATGGCGGCCATCTTGCGGTGGCCCATGCATTCAGTACAGCCTGTATGTGTGTGGGGGCGGTTCCCTGGCCTTCTGGCGCCGGTTTACCCCCCCGCACTGTAGTGGTTACTAGCCTCAGCCCTGTCCCTGCATTGCATGTGGCAAAGGTTTGGTGGGCGCAGGCCTGCCTTGGCGCGCAGGGAAAAAGGCATATACACAGCGGTGGGCAGCAGCAGCGGTAAAGCGGGCAGGTGGTAAGTCCCCCTGGGGTCACCTTCCTGTGGGAGTCCTGCAGTCTTGGTGGGGGGTGCCTGGGCTCCTGGTACTACAGGTCCCAGTTTGCGGGCCAGGTTACCAGGGTGGGTTGCATTGGCAGCCGATGCGGGTGCCATCCCACTTGACCCCTCCATGGCGCTTAGGGGCTGCGAGGCAGTCTTGGGGTCCTGGGTTTCCCAGGCAGGGTATTGGGCGTATGGCGGCCCGTGCCCCCCTCCTGCCTCTGGGATGAGTCGGACCCTGACGGGGGCCCTCCTAGATCGGGGGCCCCCCCTTGAGATGGTGTCTCGGTGTTCCCCGGATAGTATGGTGGGGTGTGCCGCGGCGCACAAGACGGCACCAGACAGTGCCTCGATCCTCAGCGGATGACCGGTGGCAGTTGTCATGTGCTCTCGGTCAGGTTACTTCTTGTAGGGGGTAGCCTGGGCCACGTCTCAGGCGGGCCGGCACCGGTCCGCCCGCCGGTGGCCCCCTTCTTCCATTGTCGGAGGCCACGAGTTCCGGTTTGGGGTGGTCCCTCGCGGACGGCCGTCCCTATCGGGCCGCTTAGCCCGGCCGTGTGGCTGTGGGCTCCCCAGGTGTCCTACTTGGAGTGCAGCTGCGGGGACTGGGAGTGGTCTCAGCCCCCCTTTCTTTCTGTATGGCGGCCCGTGGTGGTACCCACTATGTTCCGCCTGTTCGTGGTGACCACGAGCTCGGGGGCTCAGCTGGGCAGGTAGCAGTTGGATCATCTACCTTCCTCAGTTGACTCCGTGGGTTTGATTCCCAGGTGCCACCTGTTGCAAGTTGGCACTGTATGTTGAAAACTATGCAGACGCTGATTGCCGTCCTTTAGTGGCACGCCGTCCTTAGGCCCAGCTGACAGGAGCGCCAAGTCTGCTGCCCGATCTGGGTGATTCTGGCAGAGCCAGATTTCGCCCGGTGTTGGTTCCACTCGGGTGTTGTACACGCTCTCGAAACGGGCTAAGCTTTCGCACCACGGAGCTGCTTATGCGCTTCCTCCTGCATGGTGGGGGCACGCTGGCTGGCTCCTTCAGGGCTTAGATGTCTGCTTCGCTAGGGCCTGTTGGTCAGGTAGGTCCTGGCAGTTTTTCCTTCTCAACTAGGTGGCTCTTGGAGCAACATTGGAGCCAGGAGGTAGGGAGTCCAGTGGCATGGTTCACTCCTTGGCGGCCCAGTAGAGGCCTCCTTTCCTCCGTTCCTTCCGCCATTGGACCAGGGCTTCCTGCCCGTCAGGGATCCCGCAGGTGGGTGGAGGTGTCCCTGGCAGCATAGGTGCGACAGGCCAGGAGACAAGACCTTCTCAGTGTGAAGGGTTGCCCCTACCCACGGTTTGGGTAGGGAGATGCCTGCGGTCGATGACCTTCTGAATTTCGGTCTTCTGGGTGATTTTGTCTGGGTACAAAATGGGATTTCGTTCCCGTCCCCCCGGGCATACCACAGGCCTGGCTAGGAACCGGCTTCGTCAAGGGGTGGATACCCTTGTCCCGTCCTAGGGGCGTACCATGATTTCCTACGTCCAGTTTGTGGTAGGAGGTGAACGGGGCCCGGGCGGCATGGCTCGGGGCCCCTCCATTGTCTGGTACGTGTACGTCTGGCCATGATGGTGGCGCATCAGGGTCTCTTCCTGGTTTATCTTGACAGGGCAGTGGTGCATCTGCGTATCACCCTGTGTGCCCTACGCCAGCGTTTCCTGCGCCTTGCTGGTATTAGAGCTTCACTACATGGTTATGGCTCTCCCCGGTTTACCTGGTTTCTGTGCCTCGGGTCCGCGGCGGATGGTGGCCCCGGTTCTGGCTCGGTGAGGCTGAGAGGCATCAGGTGGATCTGGCCGACCTGCCCTAGCGGGCGGGGTCGGCCCCAGCCCTGAGGGCCAAAGTGGCAATCGCCAGGCGCACGCGGTGGGAGTCCGGCTGGGCACTACTTTGATCCGAGACTCAGCCCGGATGGAGGTCTTTTCCTCCCTATGACCAAGCACAGACACCTTGGTGGGCGGGTCAGTCCCCGCTCTGCCTAAAGTGGTTCCCCCTGCCTCCTTGCAGGTTGCTCCAGAGACTCTGGCTTTCCTCCCTGGCGGCGGTCCCGTTTGCGCGGTGCCACACTGCTGCTTGGCAGCGAGAGGTGTTTCTCTGCAGTGGGACAAGTCCCCCTCATCCCTGGTTCAGTTGATCAGGTGGGACCGCCAGGCGGATCCTCACTACTATGGTGGTTGTGGGCCCTGGCCCTGCACTTGGGGAAGTTGTTTCCTTCCCTGTTTTTGGACAGTGGTCGCTACAGGCGCCAGTCTGCCTGGCTGAAGTCCTGGGGGTGTTGGCGACCTGGGGTCGCTGGTCCCAGGAGGAGTCTTGTGTCCAGATGCATTTCCCGATTGTCGGGCCATCTGGCTTTGCCTCCCGCTGGTTGGGGAGGCTGTAGTTTTTGTCCTGTCTGAGCTCCATCGGTTATTGCTATGGCTGTGGCATATGTGGAGCAGCAGGGCGGGACAAGGTGCTTAGCTGCTGCTTTGACTGTAGCTTTCGTTCTGTGGTGGGCAGAACTTCACGTGCTGGGTGATCTCCGCCGTTTACATTTCAGGCGTCGAGAGTTGGCTAGTGCAGCCCTGGTTGTGTGAGGTTGATTCAGGGGGGATGGTCCCTGAATCCGACTGTGTTCCGGCAGATATGTCTGCAATAGGGGTACGCCAGTCGTGGTTCGGCTGGCACCCCGGCGGACTCGGAAGGTACAGACCTTCGTGAGCTGAGCGGGGGCCCGTTGGCTGACGCGGCGGGTGCCCTTGCGGCTCGGTTCACCTATGCTTTGTTCCTTCTCATGCTGCTCCCGCGCCTCTGCGCTGGATAGAAGTGGAGGAAATACCACCGGCCATTCTCGTGGCGCCGGATTGGCCCCCGGAGGCCCGGGTGCGCTGACACGGTGTGTTAGTGGTGAATTTCCCTGGCGTCTCCCGCTTCGCGTGGATCTGCTTCCCAGGGCCCCATCTTGCACCCGGCTTTATCCCCGCTGGCTTTGACGGCCTGGCTTTTGAATTCCAGGTGTTAAAGGATACGGGACTCTCTGGTTCAGTGATCCCCGCTATGCTCAAGGCGCGTATGGTACTTTGCGTAAGATTTCTCACCGCACCTGGAAGGCTTCCATTGCCTGGTGTGAGGCGGGGGATGGAGCCCCCGTTCTTTCTCTGTGGTTCGAGTGCTGCCTTCCTTTAGCAAGGCCTAGAGCACAAGACCCCAGGTACGGTCGCCTTTGGCGCCTTGGGACCTTAATCTGGTCGGCCACTATTTCCCGTTGAATACGACAGACGGTGACCCGTGCGTATGCTTTTCGGGGCCAGGAGCCCCCCCCCCTTCCGGTCACGGCTCATTCTACCAGGGCGATTAGTACTCCTGGGCTTTCCGACATCAGGCGTCGGTTTCTCAGGTGTGCAAGGCGGTCACTTGGGCCTCGGTGCACACTTTGTAAAAATTTTACAGAGTTGTCGTTGCAGCGTCCGCGGATGCTGCTTTTGGCCGCAAAGTTTTGCAGGCGGTGGGGTGAGGCGCGTCTGGCACCTCCCGGAGAACTCTTCGGTTGGGTACTGTTGTTGTTGCCCACCCCTCGTTGTGACACTGCTTTGGGACACCCCCACATGTCAAGAATAATAGGCTGCGTCTGTCAATGAATGAAAGAGAAAATAGGATTTTTTGACTTACCGTAAAATCCTTTTCTTGGAGTTCATTGACAGACGCAGCACCCCACCCCTCTTTGTGTGAGTTTGTACTGCTTGTTACGAACTGGCTTGCTGAGCAGGGCAGGAGGGGTTATGCCAAGTGAGGACTGCCCCCTAAGAGGGGCTGTGTCTGCTTTGAGCTGAACTTCGTTCTGCCTAGTCCACTCCTAGTGAAAGGTGCATAAACCCCACATGTCAAGAATAAGGCCTCATACACACACGGACGTTTCTAAAAAAATAAACAAAATGTCGGGCCTGACGTCAAGGAAAAAAAGTCAGCGTTTTTCGCCGTTATGCATCAGCGTTTTTGAGCGTTAGTGAGCGTCGGCGTCAATAGGCGTTTTTTTAAAAAAATCATCCCTCTATTTTTCAACCTAAAAACTTTGGCGTCAAAAAACGCCGGAAAACGCTGTTACAATATTAGGTGGCGTTTTGTGGCGTCGGCGTCAAAAAATGCCAAAATGTTACAGCCTCAGAACGCACTGGCCATGGGTTCTAGTTTCAGCTCACTAACGCCGACACCATCTACAGCTCAAAAACGTCTGCGTTTTTATGGGGCCATTGACTAAAATGGAGAGCGCCAGAAAACGCCGGCGTCAAAAAAAGTCCGTGTGTATGAGGCCTAAGAGTCTGCGTCTGTCAATGAACTCAGAGAAAAGGATTTTATGGTAAGTCAAAAAATCCTATTTTTTCAAGGCACTGTACATTTTTATTGCTATATACTAGCAAAGCGTATTATAACCAGCAGTGCCCATGATGAGCATTGTTAAACACAATATTCTCAGTTTAGCACAATACTACATGCATGACTGTCTGAACTCTTTCTAAGAAAGCTGCCTTCCTTTAGGTCAGTTGACATACAGGTTATCAACATTCTGTTTTTCGTCTAGTAAATGACCGGCTTTTAGACTGGAAGAGCCTATTTTGTAAAGCAGATTTATTAGTAAACTGAGATTAGTTGATATTATGGCAATGGAATGTGCTTTCTTTATGTGAACAGGGCTTCCTTTTTCATGCTGGATGTATTGTTTGTTGCTGCCACTGAGATACTGTAAGGCCCAGTTCACATGGGTGCTAAGCCCCATATGCTTTGAACGAGCCATTTTTTGCATGCTGTATAGACGCCAGGTACTGGATGCATTGGCTGCACAGACACAAGCACTCGTCCTAATGTGATATGTCCATCACATTAGGACAAGCAGCTGTGTCCACGCAGCTGCTGTATCCTAATATACTTCAATAGGCTGCACCTGGAGTCTAGTAGCAGTATACGGCCTCAATGCCAATGTGAATGAGGCCTAAGTTATGTGTTTACTCCTACTGCAAGTCATCGAGGTGACTTGACTTGTATCTTCTTGACCCACAGTAGTTGAGAATAGTACTAGCTGTAGCTATATTTTATCTATAATATGAAATAGCACTGAACCTTTACATTTTAGGGTCTATAAAAGATGCAACAACCAGTCTGTCCTCTAGTGAGCATAGCAATTGTGAAGAAATTAATTTAACCGGTAGACCACTAGGAGCTGAGTCGGAACACCAAAAACGCTCAACAAATATGGCATGAAAATACAGTGGTGCTACTGTAAATGTAACCATAATGGGGTAATCCGCGGACATGTTCCCCAAATGTGTCAGTGCCCGGGGCCTGTAGGCATCTCCAACATGTGTCTGGCACTGATGGATCGATCTTATTAAGAATAGTATGGCAGCGATACCACCTAGACACAATTTGGTTTCATTCGTGGGCGTGGGATGAGATAATTTAAAGGACAGCGCCAGTGTTTTGCCCCAATCCATATCATCAGGGGATACGTTCATCTCCTGTTCACATTTTGAGATAACTGGGGGGTGGGTCTGGATGAGAGATCTGAATCAACAGCTAATATATTTGGGATAGCGAGCGTTCCGGTCTGTCCGACTGGGATAACAATGATTCGAAGGCTGTCTGTGGTCTATCTAGTTCGTCAATGCGAGGCATTTTGTTTAGAAAGTGTGTCAGCTGAGTATGTTCAAGCCAGGCCCCAGAAGGGTTAAGACATGTGGATAGTATATCAAGCTATTATAGGTCGGAGAAAACGATGTGAGTACAAACAGCAGGGTCAAAGGCTAGGTTTCGAGGACAGTAGGCTTTTGGCAAGATATTGGTCCCAGATTCTAAGCATAGTGGAAGTCATAAGAGGCAATAGGTCAATAGAGGGTCCATGGTAACGAGGTCGGGAGAAATCAAGTCGTTTTCCAGTAAAGTCCATAGCTTAGTGGGGGTACCATGATACCGATCAATTATCCGGATCAACTAAGCTGCATGGTAATAAAGCGAAAGGTCAGGGAGAGCAACACCCCCCTGATCTTAGATAGCGTTACAGTAGTAAAGCTAGTCCTAGGCCTCATGTTTCTATATGAAATTTCTAATTGCTCTGTTCAAAATTAAAACCACACAGTCAGTGAGGATAAAGTGGTGGTTACCTCATCCCCAAATATTAAGTACAAAAAGAGCTACCCCCTGGGTGGGACTTTGAATAAGTAAACCAAGCCACATGCATAAAAATATATATTTATTTCATCCATATAAAAAAAAAAAAAGAAATATTTGTCACTCATAAGAGGGACCAATATTCATACAAACATGCCAATTAGTATAAGCAATAAAGGTCAGGATATAAAAAATATAGTAATACGGATACAGTTCACCAATGATGCATTCACATGTAGTTCGGAGATGAAATTACAAATGAATATTGTCCGAAGATGGAATTTGGTGCCCAACATATATGTTTTGGGTTAGGAAACACGCCCTTCATCAGGGGTAAGTTACAACGGATGGGCTGTAGCACCTTGGTGTGTTATTCTAAAATAGGAATTCTTATCTGTCCTAGTGATTTCTGTGTACAGAAACGCAGTGGCTAGATGTCCAAGTGCAACATGGACAGGTATTATGTCACTACCAGATGGACAAAGGAATTATAGCGGAAGGCGAACATTTGCTGGGGCTTCATATATAGTCATATATATGTTTCAATGTCGGCTTAGGTCAATGGGATGTCTGGTGGGGGGAGATGGCGTGAAGAAGAGAGAGAGTGCATCAGGATCAGCGTCTGAGACACTACCTGGGCAGATGGCGAACCTGGTGGGGCGAGTCTGATATTTGAGGGGCGATTGTGGGCTCTGGACTGTTGGCAGATCCCCTCGGTCCTTCCTGACGCTGATTCTGATGCGCTCTTTCTCTTCTTCACGCCTTCTCCCCCCACGAGACATCCCATTGACCTAAGCCGACATTGAAACATATATATTACTATCAGGGCTGGATTAACATAGGGGCTATTGGAGCTGCAGCTCCAGACCTCTACCTCAAGATAGGCCCATGCCAGTCAATAATGTTGTTTAGCTCTGCGCGTGTACACCGTTATGTAAATCGTGGGCGCCAGGCGCTATTGTTATGTAAATTAAGGACGACCGACAGGCACTATTGTTATGTAAATTGTGGACGGCAGGCGCTATTGTTGTGTACATCACAGGCGCTATTGTTATGTAAATCACAGGTGGCAGCTGAGTTCCACACAGTGTAGTGTAGCACAACATAGAGGCTAACTCTTGTTCCTTCCCCACAGCTTTCACAAAATACCCATTTCCTCCTAACTCCCGTTTTGTAAGCAAGCTTTGTACATATATATATTTTTTTACCTTTAGGAAGAAGGATGCAGACTCACCAAAAGTACAGAGAGAAAACAATTACTCTGTGGGAGTTATTTACTATAGTGCTCAGGCACACATTTGTGGTACTAAGCGGCAAATGGCACTTAATAGCGCCAAAACGGTATTCACTATAGCACCCAGGCAACAGATAGCACCCAAATCCTTATTCCAGTTAAGACCTGGAGATATGCACATGGAAATAATGTTTAGAGCATGATATAATCACCTAAATTGTACTAAAATTTGCGGGATATTGTTTAAACATAATCTGCTTTTAAACTGTGTGAAAAAGTGATTTCTACACTGAAACCTCTTAAAAAGTCTGAGAAGAGATGCATTCCCTGTCTCTTTACTCCTAGGTGCAGAGCACAGCTGAGCACAACTGAGCATGCTTAAACCTGAAACTGCTCTAAATTTTGCTTCCAAGTAGTAATTACAGGGCGCTTTAGAAAATACTAAAATGAGAGCTATGAGAGTTTATTGGGAGTAAAAGTTGGAGCAATGCAGCCCAATGCAATTTTCAGCCATTCATTCTAATACATTTGTAACTTCCCCAAAGAAATCCTTTTCATGTTGAGATGAAATGTATCTTTCTCTTAAAGAAATTGTCCTTGCAACAATGTTGCAATTGTGATAATCTATTTTGTTTTTAAGAATGGTAGAGTGTGTAATCTTTTCATGTTTTGGTAAAAAAAAACAAAAAAACTTTGTCACTTTCATTTGTTGATCTCTATCTCACAAAAATATTTCTCTAAACTCACACAGGTGTCTTTACAAACCAAAAACAATACCATTGCTTATGGAAATGTAAAATTAATCCCATTTGTTTTATTTTTTATTCTTTCCAAATAATCTTAAAGAGGAAGTAAACCCTAATGGGTTTTACTTCCTCTTTGTTACCCTGCAATTTAAAAGCATAATAGGCTAGTATGCATTGCATACTAGTCTATTATGTATCACTTACCTGCATTGGAAGTTCACGCTGTCCCTGCTCCAGGCTGTGTCCATCTTCGCCCCTTTACCTTCCGGGGCCACGGTCTCTGGCTCTGTTACAGGCTGGAGCCGCATGACATCATTCCTTTGCATGCGCATGGAAACCGCTAATCGTGGCACGATCTCAGTCAAGAAATGGCACGGAGGCCGTTTCTTCACTGCGCATGTGCCGATGATGTTGGCACATGCAAGTACACTGTATATCTTTTAAACCATGCAGTTTTAGGAGATATGCAGGGAACCTACAGGTGAGCCTTATTAGGCTTACCTATGGGTTAAAGTGGTTGTCCAGAGTTCACAACCACTTTAATTTGAGCCCAAAAAATGTGATGTGTACCAACATCAGACATAAAAATGTCATTCCTAAAAATCTGAGGATAACATTACTATTCTACACTCACACTGCAAGAAACACCAAATATCACAGAATAAATCTAAAAGAGAAACTCCTGACTAATGTAATTGCTATATGTTACAAGAAATGCAGTATCTGTCTATGTATGAGTAGGAGACTCCACATGCAGCAGCCCTGTGGCTCACAAGGTAGAAATTCTGCCTACCATTGCTCAGGTCCTGAGTTTGAATCCCAGACATGTCACTTCATGTAGAGATGTTGCCTGTTCTCTCTATGTTAAATATAACTCCGACTCAGGGCCTTACCTAAATTATGTCTAAATGTAGTATTTATGTGTAGGAGGGTTCCACCACCATTGCAAATCTTGGCAGATACACTAGCTAGGCAAAAGTATCGGGACGCCTGCCTTTACACGCACATGAACTTTAATGGCATCCCAGTCTTAGTCCGTAGGGTAAAATGTTGCACCATCCTTTGCAGCTATAACAGCTTCAACCCTTCTGGGAAGGCTGTCCACAAGGTTTATGAGTATGTCTATGGGAATGTTTGACCATTCTTCCAGAAGCACATTTGTGAGGTCAGGCACTGATGTGGATGAGGTGGCCTTTCTCACAGTCTCCGCTTTAATTCAGCCAAAAGGTGTTCTATTGGGTGCAGGCCAGTTAAGTTCCTCCACCCCAAACTCATTCACCCATGTCTTTACGGACCTTGCTTTGTGCACTGGTGCTCAGTCATGTTGGAACAGGAAGGGGCCATCCCCAAACTGTTCCCACAAAGTTGGGAGCATGAAAGGCCCACCAAAATCCACAGCACCAGGCCCATGATGCTCTTAATCTGGCACTGATGACGATATATGAAGCCCCAGCAAATGTTCGCCTTCCGCTATAATTCCTTTGCCCATCTGGTAGTGACATAATACCTGTCCATGTTGGACTTGGACATCTAGCCAATGCGCTTCTGGGCACAGAAATCACTAGGACAGAGAAGAATTCCTATTTTAGAATAACACACCAAGGTGCTACAGCCCATCCATTGTAACTTACCCCTGATGAAGGGCGTGTTTCCTAACCCGAAACATATTTATGTTGGGTACCGAATTCCATCTTGGGACAACAGAAATATTCGTTTTGTAATTTCATCTCCGAACCACATGTGAATGCATAATTGGTGAACTGTATCTGTATTATTATATTTTTTATATACTGACCTCTATTGCTTATACTAATTGTCATGTTTGTATGAATATTAGTCCCTCTTGTGAGTGACAAATATTTCATTTATATATATATATATATATATATATATATATATATAGATGAAATAAATATATATTTTTATACATGTGGCTTGGTTTACCTATTCAAAGTCCCACCCAGGGGGAAGCCCTTTTTGTACCGAATTGCTATATTGACTGACGGAAAGAAACCTTGCAGAGGGGGGCAGGAATTGCCTGGAAAACATCGAGAAACTTCGTCAAGATGTCCATCTTGACAACATTCATGCAGCCAAACCATGAAATGTTCGGTTTGTCATATGATTTGGGGCACATATGGATAATCCTTGCTAGACTGTAAGGCATTTAGATGGATCCCCACATTGTTGGGATCCCTCCAGAGTCTTGAGTGGCTCTGTGATGTCAGCTGACAGCAGACTTTAGCCGCTGTCAGCTGATACTGGGTTGCCGAAGGAGCACAAGCAAGTGCACTCCTGTGACCTACATGAGAAATATGGCTAAAATATCTTTGGCCATGCTTCTATTTTAAAGTGATATTAAACCCTCAATTTTTCTTGCCAAGCATACGCATACAGTATATGTGGCCTAACAGAAGTAGGTCTTTATCCATGTTGCCACATATATGCATATGCGCTACTATGGTTGTGTTGGGAGGGCAACGACAGCTCCAGGTTTTGAACTAATGATTGGGAACAAAAAGGACCAGTTACCAATCACCTGATCATTGTGAGAGTCTGTGATTGGCTATCAGTGATCAGTCACTGTACAGCCTCAAATGACAAACCAAACGTTTCATGGTTTGGCCGTATCATTTTCTCCTTGCTAGAGATTATTTACTTTTTAACCGCTTAACAACCGCCCCATAGACAATTGACGTCTACAGGGCGGTTGCTTAATTCTGGGAGGACGTCTATTGACGTCCTCCCAGAATCGCGCTTCCCGCGCGCCCCCTGGGGCGCGCACACGGGAA
>BLSH010020568.1:1136895-1148404 GCA_018402905.1 Glandirana rugosa
TATTGTACGTGACGTAACTACGTAAGTGTGTTAAAGTGTCATTGGTACTCTATTTTTTCAAGTCCTTATAAGGAAATAGGGTAACAATACGTTTAGATACATGTGATGTTTGATATACTAACTTAACAAGACTATAACGACAAAATGGATTGTCCAATAATAAGATTTGTCCTTTGGAAGTAAAACCAACGTTTAAAATTTCTAAGATTGATGGTCGTTTTTACTCAGGAAAAATGAAGGTTTCCTGTTTAGAATAATAACCTGTTAGGTAAAACAGCAATATCAGAACAATTCAATCATATAGTTTGTAGTGTACATAGATTTGCATAACAATGGGATAAAGGAATATTCCTGAACTTTTTTATCTCATGGTTACTGTGAAATTGTGTGAATGCATCAATGCAGTGCATGTTATCTGTTTGCAGAGCTTGGATTCATTGAATGAGTTTACCAAAAATGTAAATATTGCAGAATATACAGCCTCATACTACATAACTAAGCTCCATTTCATGCTGAATAAACTAAATTATTAATGTATTTTAAATAGAAAACTATCTTTAGATAGCTTTTTACGCCAAAAGCATTTTATTAAAATAAATGTGATAGCAAAATAATCCAACTTAAATCAAAACTGATTTAAATTAAAAAAAATCAGATTTTTTTTTTTTTTTTTAAATCATTGATTTTTATCCACCCTGCTCTTTACCCAGAGTTGTTTTAGTATCTTCAATACACATGAGGAACACAGGATGTGGACCTCCCAAGCCAGTTTTTATCCAGATGCAGAATTCCTCTGGAAATAGCAGTGGGTGCTCTGGTGCCTCTATGGGATCCGTAAACCTGATCTACCCCTTTCCTACTTTGGAACTCCTTCCATATCTACTCTGCAGGATGGTGATGAAGATTCTCCTGGAGATTCTTTTTGTTCTGAATTGGCACAGGCTGATATAGTACTTTTTTTTTCTTTCTATATCAAGACTTTACTACTGCTTGATGAAGCCCTTAATGATTCTAAGTCACCACCTAGTCGTCTGTTCATACGTTCTCTAAGGTTTACCAGGAGAATGTTCAGGCCTCAGCTAATGCAAGCTTTGGGTATTTCTGATGCATTGTCCTTTGATCAGTAAAGAAAACAGATTTTTTTGTACTTACTGTAAAACTTGTATTTTGGGTTCCCAGCCTTCTGTGTTTGTGATCCACGCCTAAACTTAAGCTGGCCATAGACGGTTTGAATCTCTTCTGGTTCAGCAGGAACTGGCTGAGATACAAACCATGTATGGGCAACCAGCATGCTGGATTTTACATGTGAATATTGCTAGCAGCCGCTGGAGGCATTTCCCTGTCAACACTGACTGTGTTGATGGGGGAATGAAGCGATTTTGTTTCCAGCATCGCTCTGTCAATGACCAGCCTTATTTTTTTTACAAATCTGATGCAGGATGGGAGTGTGAGGCATTTACTCGGGTTGTCAACATCTTTTTTTGTTTGTCAGTGTGGAGAACCTCCTGTAGGCAGCATAAATACCCCAATTGCCTGATTTACTTTTAGTCTTGAATTCCTAAACTTATTTGTGTTAAGACATATACAATATGTTTAAAATATTGACTAGTTTACAGTAATTTTTTATGTAGGAAATGTGTATAAAACTATACACTGCTTTAGTTTTGGAAACACCTTTCGATGGGTAATTTTAGATGGAAAACATGCTCACAAACCGTTCATTATACTAGGCAGAAACAGAAAATTATTATTATTATTATTATTAAGACAATAACTTTTATTATTTAAAATCCTATTCAGAAGTGGGGTTTTCCAGAGTCATGACAGTAATAGGAACAGTGTCTGATCATACCTCCCTCAAATGTTCTGTTTCATGCAATCTCTCCTGTCTCCCTGCTTTGTCATTCACCCGCTATTTGCACTGTTCACCTGGTATCCCAGGAGGTGTGCATGTGCAGTATTGTGGAGCAGACAAATTGTGCATAGGTTTTTGCTTGTGTATGATTATAAAAGCAATTCCTGTCAATAGTAGATTTGTGTGTTATATGATGATAGATATGACACATCTGATCTGTTGATAGCCGATAACTACAATGAAAAAACAGTGACTGCAAAAATCGACTAAAGAAGAAAAAACATTCTCATCACTAATGCCATAAAGCATAAAGTCACTAGAGATGATGGCCCTAGTTTTATAATACTATGACAGGAGCCTGCAGATCAAGTAAGACAGGCCTGGAATTGTGCCCTGTGCCCTGGTTGATCTTCTGTACTTATAGTTCCTCCTTCGAGCAAGCATTGCCCTAATAAAAAACATCTCATAGAGTTGCTTAGTGTCAGTTGGTGACATTGGCTGTAATGTTATTTATTGCCATGAGCAGAAGAAGTGTGGCTGGCAATGCTGATGAGACATCTTATACTCCCTTTACCATGTTCCCAGTTCCATGATTTCTTTAAAGTTTACTGGCCTTCTTTTTCAGAGACCATCACCGCTTTATTTAAAACCCGCTTTCGCTTGGACTTTCCCTTTGACCTGCAGGAACTTCCAGCTTTTGCTGTGATTGGGTAAGCCTCATTTATATAATTCTTGCTGCTTTGCAATATTTATCATCAATTACGTTGCTAATTGCAAGGAACCACTTTTTTGTGATTCTGATATACTTTAGAAAGTAAAAAATACTGGTTGCTGTTTGGCAGAAGAATTTTTATTTTTGTTTCTCACAATCTTCAATGGCTTACAGCCTTGTGACTGTGTCTCAGGCCCTTGGGGTTTGAAAAATGTACATTACTTGGTTACTAGCTCACTATGAAACTCTAGTTATCTGTTACGTGATCCCAGCTACAAAATTAAGTATGGCTGAAAACATGTTTATTGTTTTTTATGTAAAATGAAGCCCACTCTGTCTGCTGAACAGCTATTTAAACAAGCAGCTGTTGTATATCCCATTAACCATTTTGTGGGAATTTTGTTGATCATGCCAACATTCTACACTCCCTACACCTACAACTGCAGGAATTCTGCTCAACACTGGCACTGATGGAACCTGATATTTTATTTATATTTGATGTCCAGTTCAGTTGAAACAAAAAATGAAAAAAGGGCTGACTGCAGAAGAAAAGTCAATTCAGTGGCCCTTTTATAAACTATCACTAAACATTGAAACCTAATCTACTATATTGTGTGTGATAGCTTACCTCTGTTAGCAAATTACTTTAATAACACAATGGGGCTGATTTACTAAAGGCAAATAGTCTGGGCACCGCAAATGCAGTTGCTCTAGATCTGAGGGGAGCATGGAAGGAAAATAAAAAAAACAGCATTTTTGCTTGAACATTATTGGATGATAGAAATCAGCAAAGATTCCCCTCGCTTCAGAGCTTCCCCTCAGATCTAGCACATCTGCACTTGCAGTGCACTTGCAATGCACTTGCGGGTGCACTTGCAGTGCACTGTATATTTGCCTTTAGTAAATCAACCTCCCTCTTTCTACTGGGAATGTCTACATGCTATAGGACAATAGGCATTTGCATTTGTGTTCTTGTTTAATGTTTATGAACTTATATTTATTGACCCTTCAAATAGGATTGCACGGATACCGGTATTGGTGGCGATATTAAGCATTAGTACTTGTACTTGTGCAAATGCTCCAATACCAAAACCAGTACTTTTTTGTGCGGTACGATTTGAGCCCATACAAAATGAATGGGCTCAAATCGCAATGCAAAGAATCGCATGTGATTTGAACAGGAATTAAGTGCGATTCCTGTCTGAATCACATGCGGTTTCCCACACCATTCCTGTGTGAACCCAGGCTTTCCATAGTGACTTCAACCTGGATTCACACATGAGCAGTGAGGGAAACTGTATGTGATTCAGAAAGGATTTGCACCTCCAATCCTGTTCAAATCACATGTGATTCTTTGCTGTCCGATTTGAGCCCATTCATTTTGGAAGGGGTCAAATCGCACCACACAAAAAAATGTCTGTAATTGGTATCGGCAAGTACTTGATAAAAAGTATTGGTACTTATACTAATTCTTATAAAACTGGTATCAGTGCATCCCTACCTTCAAAAATATATGTTAGCTACATAATTTCTAACACATAATAAGGGCTTCAAGATGTTGATGCTCAAAGGAGACTTTCAGATTGATTTAGGAACATTGGTTATTATCTTTCAACAGGAATTAACTTTTTATCTTAATCATAATGCTCAGGACGCAGGCTGGATATTCATAAACCCTGGGTTATAGGCTGCTACCTTCAGGTGATTGGTCACTGCCAAAAACTTTGTTAGGCATTCCCCCTAGGCATACTCTTATAACCCTGACCCACTCAGTGAGTCCTCAGTTTTTCTGCTAGTGTCCTAAGGTGATGGAATTTTTCTCCCTTAAGGCTATAATTAACTAGTTTTCTTTATTTTGTGTTGGATTCTTTAACCACTCCAGATCCGCGCTATTGCCATAGTACGGCTCCAGCGCGGATCTGGAATGCCGGGACGACGTCCATGGACGTCGTCCCTTGTGCACGCTCCTCGCGCGCCCCCTAGTGGCAGCAGCGGCGCGCGCACTCGCGCGCCGCACGCTGCGCGAGCGTGCCCGTGGCTCGGGCGGACTCGATGTCCGCCCGGACCCGCCGATCTCCTTCAGGAGCCTCAGAACGGGGAACCGCCGTTGTAAACACGGCGGTTCCCCGTTCTGTGACAGGGGACAGGACAGATCTACTGATCCCTGTCACTGGGATCAGTTAGATCTGTTATGTCCCGGCCAGCCCTGCCCCCCCACAGTTAGAACACACCCAGGGAACATATTTAACCCCTTCACTGCCCCCTGCTGGTTAACCCCTTCACTGCCAATGACATTTATACAGTAATCAGTGGACATTTAAATTTCTGAACGCTGTATAAATGTCATTGGTCCCAAAAATGTGTAAAAAATGTCCGACATGTCTGCTGCAATATCGCAGTCCCGATAAAAATCGCAGATCGCCGCCATTACTCGTAAAAAAAAAAAAATAATAAAAACGCCATAAATCAATTCCCAGTTTGTAGATGCGATAACATTTGCGCAAACCAATCAATATACGCCGATTGCGATTTTTTTTTTTTACCAAAAATATGTAGAAGAATATATATGGGCCAAAACTGATGAATAATTTTTTTTTAATGGATTTGTACTTTAGCAAAAAGTAAAAAATATTGTTCTTTTTTGCAAAATTGTCGCTCATTTTTTGTTTATAGCGGCGATCAGAAATGACGCAGGGGTGATCAAATACCACCAAAAGAAAGCTCTATTTGTGGGAAAAAAAGGACGCAAATTTTATTTGGGTACAACGTCGCACGACCGCGCAATTGTCATTCAAAATGCGACAGCGCTGAAAGCCAAAAATTGGTCTGGGCAGGAGGGGGGTTTAAGTGCCCGGTAAGGAAGGGGTTAATCATCAGTCAACGCTTTGTACTATAACAATAGAAGCAGTGCATCTGGATCGGTGTAACCTTAGTAATACATTGGGAAACATACCTGGACCCCATGCTGTAGGGACAGCCTGTAAAGTTGCTTCGGGCACTGGATCCTGCTTGGGCACTTACCTTGGCATGGAGTGTACTATGGTTAGTTAGCCACTTGTTGCTATACAGGTCCAGGGCTATGGTCCATTCCTGTGGTTCCCAGACCCTGAAGCCTCTTCTGGGGGTATTCCCATGGTGATGGGTAAAGTCTGAACCAATATACGGACCAGTGGCATGGAAAGTTAAGATGGGTTTGTCCTGGTATTGGACCAATACTGTAGCCTTACAACTAGCTTGAGAATCAGTAACTCGGTTACTTGCAGTGAACTTATTCCACTAAAAATTCCACTGAAGCTTAATGTCAGGTGAATGGATAGGTGTTACATCACTCCACAGGTCGCAACACCACTTTCTCCTAAAGCCCTTATAAGTTACTCAGGCACCTCTTCCCACCCTTTTTGCCATGAGAACTTTGCTACAGGATGGCCCACACCTGCTTTGCTGAGTATTCTTCTACGCTTCCCCCTCATTTCTGGACCTTACTTGGGGAGTACCCTATATGGGTATACCCTAACGTATAGGATTTTCGGAAAACAGACAACAGGGATCAACTGAAAAAAACCTGGGCAAACACTCAATCCACTAAAGAGACATTGAGTTTGACTTAATAAAACTGGAGAGTGCAAAATTGGGTGCAGCTGTGCATGGTAGCCAATCAGCTACTAACGTTAATTAAGTTTTGACAATAAAACCTGGAAGCTGACTGGTTTCTATGTAGAGCTGCACCAGATTTTGCACTCTCCAGGTTTAGTAAATCAACCCCATTGTGTCCCTTGCACCAGAACAGAACCTTCATTTACACCAGCCTCTGCATCTGATTGTATCGCTATCTCAAGCATGCAACAAGCATCTGATCCTCACCTTTGCTACCTCGATTGGAAGTGGATCTATCCGTTCTAGAATCAGTAGAAACTGAGGAGAATGAAGGGGAGACTGCAGAAGATTTTGCACCCCAGGCTCCTATATGCTTTATACTATAGCTTTATGCAAAATGTTTGGCAATGTACACATGCTCACTTTTGCTGTACGCAAAAGCCTTGGCATGGTTAGACTTGACTCCTCCTCTGTCTTGTCTTGCCCCTTTAGATATTAAGAGACCTGTAAAGTCTATAAAGACATTTCTGACTCATGAACAAACAGAATGGGTTTATGACGATTGGGAACACCTGAAAAGATTTTCACTTCTCCAAGAACCATTGTCAAGCTATATCCAGTGGAAAAACATTCACTAAAAAGTAATTCCAGTAGTAAACCCTGCTTCGTCAATCTTAAATAAACATCTTAGTCCATATATTGAGACACTTAAAGCTGTGTTTGCTCTTGCATGTCCAGCCCTGCAACCAGCTATTGCTGCAATTTCTGTTTTGTCAAACTGCACCTAATTAAACTAGAGCAATAAACGATTAACAGGATACTGTTTTTCAGGATCGAGTTCTGATGGAACACTTACAATCATTGCCTTCTGCTCTACTTTTCCGTGTTGATGCTCTAGAACAAGTCATGACACAAATTTTAATGATGGCTCTCATTTCTGTCCATGTGTACTAAATCTTATGGCTAAAAGTCCGGACAGCTGAAGCTGCCTGTAAAAGACGTCCTTCCTTTCAGTGCCAGACTTGGAACGCAAAATTCACCAAGTCTACCCCAAAGTCTTCTTGATGAAGGGGCGCCCTCAATCTTAAGAGTAAAGGAACGTATGTTACAGTTTGCATCCCACAGGGTCACTGATGTCCGAGACCTATGGGTTGGTGGTTTCCAAGGGTACAAAGTATGTTTTCAGAACTCAACCACCTTACCTTCTCTTCTCTCAAACAGGCAACATCTTCCCAGACAATTGGAACAGTCAGAATTGCAGACTGCCCTAAACCATCTTTTGTCCTGGGGAGTGATTAATCTGGCCCCTCTGGAAGACTGGTTCAAAGGATTCTATTCAAACTTGTTCGCAGTGCCAAACCCAATGGGGATTTTCATCTTATACAGAGCCTAAAATTGCTAAATCTGTACCTTTTTGTGTTCCAAACTTTTGCATGGTATCTGCAAGGTCAGTAATTGCCTCTCTGAGACACAGGGAATACCTGGTATCAGTAGATGTTTGATGCCTACCTACATATTTCTATTTACTCACCTCATCAGTTCTTTCTGTGCGTTGCAGAGATAGACGCTTCCAATAGGTCGCACTGCCATTTGGCTTACCCTCTGCCCCCAGAGTATTCACAAGGTGCTTGCACCCCCATTCGCTCCTTTAAAGAAGTCAGGGCAACCAGGTCACAGGATACATAATTGCCTTCTTCTGTAGGATTCATCCACATCAAAATTATCTGCTAATGGCCAAAAGACTATAAAGATTCTTCAGGCATTTGGTTGGGTAATCAACTTTCAAAAGTTTGCTACAGCAGGGCCTATATCCATCATCAGAAGTGTACCAGGTGTTGGGCAGCTTTAAAGGAAGTAAATTTGATTCTTGCATGGGCGGTCAGCCACTATCTAGCAGTCTTTGCATGCCATATATCCACTCCCATAATGTGAACAGCAGATTTCCACAGCCGTCCATGGGAATGGTCTTGGAATCCAAAACATGGGGATGTCAGCGTGCAGCTAATACAGCAACGCTCAACTGCGAATATCACCACATCCCAAAAATATAGAACATGCATACCAAGTTTATACGGGACTGTGCAGGTAATAGACGCAGGTGTAGACGTGATCACAAAAATATTATTTTATTACAGTTATCAATAAAAAAAAGTCCCAACAAATAGGGTCTTCTGATATAACAAACAATACCAGACAACAATCTTAATGTATGAATTGAAGATAAAACATTGATATATATGATAATAGAGACATCAATTGAATACCAAAATTGCATGCATCAATATTAATCCAATGTTTCGACTGGAGTCAGTCGTCTTCAGGGATTTTAGGTGAGAAGCATACAAATTGTAATTCTAGTATTAGAAATAACAATCATTAGATGACATAACAGCAATTAATACAATGCATAGAGAAAAAGTAGAGCTCATAAACATTACCTTAATTATCTCAATCAAATATATGTGCAATGGCGAACAGGCCTGAGATGCATAATGCCAGTGATCGGGTCAGCATGAATCCTAGCAAGGACAGACCAAGGAGCATATCAATGCCCCAGCACAATGCCCCCCAATGTGGGACATACTGCAGTCCAAGAATGCCACCAATTCAAGGAGGAATAGGGAGGTCTATAATCTTATGAAAATAGATTAATCATGTATACAGCCACAAAGAGGTGGATGAAGTTCAGCTGCAGAGGATGCACCTACCTAAACCATGCAAGCCTCCTATGCAACAGAGACCCAGTGCAGATGAGGAAAGGACCAAAAAAGATCCACACACCGATGTAGAGCGAAACACCGGTAATTCCTCCTATTTTTAATCACAGGAGGTTCAGATAGAGACAACCACCGCCTAATTTGGAAACCTACAAAAATAGATACTAAATATCAGGTTAAAATGAAAGGCCTGTGTATCAACCAGGCCATAACATCGTATCCATAAAAAAATATATTTCTGTCCAAAACCCTCCTACAGATCGCTAGCTAACATATGCACCCACAGCAATAGGGTGCAATGAAAGCCACACACATGCGAAATAAGGAGGGGAGAAAAAAAACAATCTTCAAAGAGACACTGTCTAAATTGCCTGGAGATGGGCTAACATGGGAACCTATTAGGCTCGGTCCTCCTCATGTGCACTGATAGTCTTCAAATGGCCAGTGTGTAAATTTCAGACAGATCACCCTCTATAACAGGGATATGCAATTAGTAGACCTCCAGCTGTTGCAGAACTTCAAGTCTCATGAGGCATAGCAAGACTCTGACAGCCACAAGCATGACACCCAAAGGCAGAGGCATGATGGGACTTGTAGTTTTGCAACAGCTGGAGGTCCGCTAATTGCATATACCTGCTCTATAAGTACCTCCCCAGGGCCTACGCCCCCCCGCTCTAATAGGAGGATCTGGGAATTGATCATCCCAGAACGTGTGTGGGGTGCTTGGCTGTAATGCCAGTGATCGGGTCAGCATGAATCCTAGCAAGGACAGACCAAGGAGCATATCAATGCCTCAGCACAACGCCCCCTAATGTGGGACAGACTGCCGTCCAAGAATGCCACCAATTCAAGGAGGAATAGGGAGGTCTATAATCATATGAATAATGAAAATGGATTAATCATATATACAGCCACAAAGAGGCGGATAATGTTCAGCTACAGAAGATACACCTACCTAAACCATGCAAGTGTCCTATGCAACAACAGAGACCCAGTGCAGATGAGGAAACGACCATTAAAAAGATCCACTCACCAATGTAGAGCGAACACCGCTTGTGTCCCCACAGGATTCATGCTGACCCGATCACTGGCATTACAGCCAAGCACCACACACACACACACACACACACACACATTCTGGGATGATAAATTCTTGGATCCTCCTATTAGAGCGGGGGGGCGTTGGCCCTGGGGAGGTACTTATAGAGGATAATCTGTCTGAAATTTACACACTGGCCATTTGAAGTGCACATGAGGAGGACTGAGTCTAATAGGTTCCCACGTTAGCCCATCTAGAGACAGTGTCTCTTTTGAAGATTCTTTTTTCTCCCCTCCTTACTTCGCATTTGTGTGGCTTTCATTGCACCCTATTGCTGTGGGTGCATATGTGAGCCAGCGGTCTGAATGAGGGGTTTGGACAGACGTATATTTTTTTATGAATACGATGTTATGGACTGGTTGATACAAAGGCCTTTCATTTTAACCTGATATTTAGTATTTATTTTTGTATGTTTCCAAATTAGGCGGTGGCTGTCTCTAGCTGAACCTCCTGTAATTAAAAATAGGAGGAATGACCTCCTGTGGGGACACAAGCGGTGTTAAGCTCTACATCGGTGTGTGGATCTTTTTTGGTCCTTTCTTCATCTGCACTGGGTCTCTGTTGTTGCATAGGACGCTTGAATGGTTTAGGTAGGTGTATTCTCTTCAGCTGAACTTTATCCGCCTCTTTGGGGCTGTATTCATATGATTATAGACCTCCCTATTCCTCCTTGAATTGGTGGCATTCTTGGACTGCAGTATGTCCCACATTGGGGGGCGTTGTGCTGGGGCATTGATCTGCTCCTTGGTCTGTCCTTGCTAGGATTCATGCTGACCCAATCACTGGCATTATGCACCTCAAGCCTGTTCGCCATTGCACATATATTTGATTGAGATAATTAACCACGTCCTTACTGGGCACTTAAACCCCCCTCCTGCCCAGACCAATTTTCGGCTTTCAGCGCTGTCGCATTTTGAATGACAATTGCGCGGTCGTGCTGCGTTGTACCCAAATAAAATTTGCGTCCTTTTTTTCCCACAAATAGAGCTTTCTTTTGGTGGTATTTGATCCCCTCTGCATCATTTCTGATCGCCGCTATAAACAAAAAATGAGCAACAACTTTGCAAAAAAACAATATTTTTTACTTTTTGCTAAAATACAAATCCATAAAAAAAAAAAAAATTATTCATCAGTTTAGGCCGAAATATATTCTTCTACATATTTTTGGTAAAAAAAAAAATCGCAATCGGCGTATATTAATTGGTTTGCGCAAAAGTTATCACGTCTACAAACTATGGGAATTGATTTATGGCGTTTTTATTATTTTATTTCTTTTTACTAGTAATGGCGGCGATCTGCGATTTTTATCGGTACTGCAATATTGCAGCAGAAATGTCGGACATTTTTTACACATTTTTGGGACCAATGACATTTATACAGCGAAAAAAAAAAAATGGTTTTTATACATCTTCTTATATAAAGCCGGATTTGACTACTTATTAAAAAAAAAAAAAATACCTAAACATAAAATCGTTTTTCATTTTTTATAACAAAAAAACGTTTCAACAACGAGTAAAAAACAAATATCGCCG
>BLSH010020568.1:1171206-1190384 GCA_018402905.1 Glandirana rugosa
TGGGAAGGCAGTCGTGTTTATTTCTTAGTCTGAAGGCTTTTCTTCGACATCTTTTGTTTATGTGGGCGTTTCGGGAGTGGTGTAGGTTTCTTACGTCAAGTTGAAGAAATCCTACGCTGCCCACGCCCGTGTTACTCCCTTCTTGTTATAGGAGTAAATTTACTTTTCTTCTTTGGTGGAAGCCTTCTTTACTTCCCCTTCCAGCGTTGTCATGTGGCTCCTTGGATACGGTCGCCTCTGGCACCGTGGGATTTGAATCTGGTGCTTTCTGTGCTGCAGAAACCACCATATGAAAAGATTAGGGACATTCCCCTGCGACTGTTGTTGCAGAAAGTGGCTTTTCTGGTTGCTGTCACATCCGCTAGGCGGGTGTCTGAGTTAGCAGCGTTATCCTGCAAGTCACCTTACTTGGTCCTTCACAAGGACAAGGCGGTTTTGCGACCTTCCCCTTCATTTCTTCCGAAGGTGGTTTCTTCTTTTCATTTAAATGAGGATATTGTTCTTCCCTCATTGTGCCCGCACCCGTCGCATCCTAAAGAAGTTGAACTGCATTCTTTGGATGTGGTGAGGGCTTTGCGGGTGTATTTGTTTTCTACAGCTTCTTTTCGGAAGTCTGATTCTTTATTTGTGCTGAAGGAAGGGTCGCGCAAAGGCATGGCGGCCTCGTCAGCTATCATTTCTCGTTGGATAAGGAAGACCGTGACTCATGCATATGAGATTCGGGGCAAGGTTCCCCCGTTTCCAGTCACGGCTCATTCCACCAGGGCAGTAAGTACTTCCTGGGCGTTTAGACACCAAGCCTCTGTGTCTCAGGTGTGCAAAGTGGCTACTTGGGCCTCAGTGCATACGTTTACTAAGTTTTACAAAATTGATGTTTCAGCATCTTCGGATGCTGCTTTTGGCCGCAAGGTATTACAAGCGGCAGTGTAGGCGCGATTAGCGCCGCCTGAGAGGGAGTTTTTCTGTTGGGTACAGTTGTTATTGTTTGCCCACCCCTCTTGATTGCCACAGCCTTGGGATTTCCCCACGTGTCATAAGAAGGCTGCGTCTGTCAGTGAACGGAAGAGTAAAAGGGATTTTATTATAACTTACCGTAAAATCCTTTTCTCTGAGTTCACTGACAGACGCAGCACCCACCCCTCTGTGTTGAGTTTGTACGGCTTGTTACGAACTGATGTGCTATGCAGAGCCAGGGGTATTATATGCTAAGGTGAGGACAGCCCCCTGGGAGGGGCCAACCTATGCTTTTGTTTTATTTTGCCTAGTCTACTCCTAGTGATATGAGCATAACCCCACGTGTCATAAGAAGGCTGTGTCTGTCAGTGAACTCAGAGAAAAGGATTTTACGGTAAGTTATAATAAAATCCCTTTTTTTTTTTATTTACTGTAAAAAAAAAATAAAAAAATTCTTGAAGTCCATTGAGGGAAACCGGGCTCCCACCCCTCTGTTGTTGGCCTTAAGACAGTACTGCTTGTTTACAAAACTGAGGCATGGCTGATGGTGTTGGGGTTATGCAGGAGCTGGCTTAATGGTTTTGTGTTTTGCGAATGTCCAAACCTCCTGAAGGCAGCAGCATAACTCACTTGTCATAGACTATTTTACAATCTAGTGTACCTCGACTCCAATAAAATTATTTTTTGGTAGGTACAAAAATATATATATTTTTTTAAATTTAAAAAAAAAATGTTGATCTATTCTTGTTGATCATAGCTAGTTAATGCCTCTTATAATTTGTTAATTTGTCTGTTCCTCAGGATTGCCAGTGGATTTGGTGGTGCACTGTTTGTTTACCTGAATCGGAAAATTGTAGAATTTATGAGGAAGCAGAAAGCCATTAACAAGTTTCTTATGAAAAAGTGAGTCTCTTGAAATTCTTCTAGTAGGTATTGGGCCCAATATCCTTTCAAAGTAGGTATGAGCAGCCGAATCATGCACAATGGAATAACTGGTATGTCATTTTTCCTTCCTGTACTTTCCTCAAATCCTTCTTAGTAGGCCTACAGCACAACCCATTTGTCTGGCATAATCTCTGCTTGTTTCCTTCTGGTTTCATAATTACAGTTGGGTGTAGAGAGGGAGCTATATATTTCTGACCACAGTACCATTCTTAAAGTTAAGTGAGAGAAGAATCTCTGCACAGGGTATGCCAGTACAAAGAAGGGCCAGTTAAAGTTTGCACATCCTTAGGTATACTCTTAGTTCTGCTAACCTTTTACAGTTCTGCTTTCTGCAAACCATCTGCCAGTACAAAGAAGGGGCAGGTGAAGTTTGCACATCCTTAGGTATACTCTTAGTTCTGCTAACCTTTTACAGTTCTGCTTTCTGCAAATCATCCTAGGTTCAGAAAAAATGAAAGGAAGATAATAATGACCTCTTCAGGATTTAATGGCTTTTCTGGCCCACCTTAGGATTAATATTGGCAATGAAATAGATTGACGTGAGGACTGTTAAAAACTAGCTTTTCTAAAATTTAAAAGGGTCAGTTCACTAATTTATTTTTCTACACTACCTTATAATATGTTCATTTTCTCATTACAACTTTCAATTCACAAACCTAAATGTTGCATATTGCAGATTTTTATTTCTGCATTAAATAGTTTTACTGAAAGGTAAACTAAAGTTTTTTTTTTTTTTGGGTTCTTCTAGTGACAGTTTTAGTAGTCTTTCACACTGGCGGTAATGCTTCCGTCTCCTGGAAAGCGATCCGCAGTGGAGGCACTACTACCACCTTCTTGACCTTTTTTTTTTTTTTTTAATTCCTTTTTTTGCCAAGTGGCAATTTTTCATTGTGGAACTCTTCCGCAAGTGCAAGTTGTTTGGCTTGCAGTGCAGCCCCATTAATTTCAGTGGCCGAGTCTAATAGGCGGCTCTGCCTTTCAAACTCTGCAGCATGAGTTAAAATTGCTACATCATGTGTACAGCTCTGGCAAACTGTATTGTTAGAATTGTGGGGGACAGTAAAACCATAGCTCAGCTGCTTGTTTTTACTACCCTCTGGCTGCCAGTGTGAAAGAGCCCTTAAACAGTCTTATATCTGCTGTCTCCGTTTTACAAATACTTATTTAATACAAGGTGAACCTGTTTTGATAGATTTTTTTTTTTAGAGCAATATATACAATTTTTAAAAATGATGACAGAAGTTGTTTTCTCTCAAATATTCTTAGAAAGTAAGGAGAGCCTGGAAACGTGTGTAAAAAAGCTGAGAGCTTCACTTGCTAGTGTCATTAACCACTTAAGGACCGAGCCTCTTTCTGTGATTCAGTGTTTACAAGTTAGAATCAGATTTTTTTGCTATAAAATTACTTAGAACCCCCAAACATTTTATATATATATATATATATATATATATATATTATATATATATAATATATCATTTTTTTTCTAACACCCTAGAGAATAAAATGGCGGTTGTTGCAATACTTTGTCACACCGTATTTGCGCAGTGGTCTTAAAAGCACTATTTTTTGGGAAAAAAATCACTTTTTTTAATTAAAAAATAAGACAACAGTAAAGTTAGCCCAATTTTTTTCTATATTGTGAAAGATAAAGTTACACCAAGTAAATGGATACCCAACATGTCATGCTTCAAAATTGCGCCCGCTCGTAGAATGGAGACAAACTTTGGCACTTAAAAATCTCCATCGGCGAAGTTTAAAAATGTCTACAGGTTACCGGTTTTGAGGAGGTCTACTACTAGAATTATTGCTCTTGCTCTAAAGAACATACTTCACATGTGAGGTTTGAACACTGTTTTCATATGCCGGCGGGGCTTGCGCATACGTTCGCTTCTGCGTGCGAGCTCGGCGGGACGGGGTGCTTTAAATTTTTTTTTTATTATTATACTTTTTATTTTTACACTGTCCTTTTTAAAAAAAAAAAAAAAATTTGATTCACTTTTATTCCTATTAGAATGAATGTAAACATTCCTTGTAATAGAAAAAAAGCATGCCAGGACCTCTTAAATATGCGATCTGGGGTCAAAAAGACCACAGATCTCATATTTACACTAAAATGCTATTAAAAAAAAAAAGTCACTTGGAAAAAAGGAAATAAAAAAAATCTTCCTTTAACCACTTCAGCCCCGTAAGGATTTCCCACTTTAGGACCAGAGCACTTTTTGCGATTCTGCTCTGTCACTTCAACTGACAATTGCACGGTCGTGCGATGTTGTACCCAAACTAAATTGGTGTCCTTTTTTTCCCACAAATAGAGCTTTCTTTTGGTGGTATATAATCACCTCTGCGTCACTTCTGATCACCGCTATAAACAAAAAAAGAGTGACAATGTTCAAAAAAAAAAATATAAAAAAACAAATGTATTCAGCAGTTTTGGCCGATATATATATACATACTTCCTCATATTTGTGGTAAAGAAAATTGCAATCGGCATATATTGATTGGTTTGCGCAAAAGTTGCCGCATTTACAAACCATGAGCATTAATTTATGACGTTTTTATTTTTTTTTTACTAGTAATGGCGGCGATCTGCAATTTTTAGCGGGACTGCGATATTGCGGTGGACATTTTTGATACTTTTTCGGGACCACTGACATTTATACAGCGATCAGATCTAAAAAAAAACACTGATTACTGTATAAATGTCACTGACGTGGAAGGGGTTATCCTGCAGGGGGCAATGAAGGGGTTAACTGTGTTCCCTCTGTGTGCTCTAACTATATGGGGGCTGGGCTGCCAGGGGCATAAGAGATCCAACTGATCCTGAGTACAGGGATCAGTAGATCTCTGTTATGCCGCCTGTCAGAACGGGAAACCGCTGTGTTTACAACGGCGGTTCCCCGTTCTTCCTTTCTCACAGACGATCACAGGTCGCCGACGGACATTGAGCCGGCTTGACCCGCGGGCACTCTCACGGGGCCAGCTCGCCCACGAATCGCCATTTATAGACTGCGATTTGTGATAATGAGCCACACTGCTGCAGTAAGTGTGCGTGATGCGGTCGGCAAGTGGTTAACCACTTAAGGACAGAGCCTCTTTCTGAGATTCGGTGCTTACAAATTAAAATCAGTTTTTTTTGGGTTTTCTTTTGCTATAAAATTACTTAGAACCCCCAAACATTATATATTTTTTCTAACACCCTAGAGAATAAAATGGCAGCCGTTTCAATACTTTGTCACACCGTATTTACGCAGCGGTCTTAAAAGCGCAATTTTTTGGGGAAAACGTTCATAAGACAACAGTAAAGTTAGCCCAATGTTTTTCTATATTGTGAAAGATAATGTTACGCAGAGTAAATTGATACCCACATGTCATGCTTCAAAATTGCGCCCGCTTGTGGAATGCCAACAAACTTTGGCACTTAAAAATCTCCATCGGCGAAGTTTAAAAATTTGCGGCGATATCTCATGTGTGGTTTGAACACCGTTTTCATATGCAGATGGGACTTGCGTATGCGTTCGCTTTTGCACGCAAGTTCGGCGGGATGGGGCACTTTCAATTTTTTTTTTTCCTCCTTTATTTTACTTTTTATTTACTGTCCTTTTTAAAAAAAAAAAATGTTGGGTCACTTTTATTCCTATTACAAGGAATCTAAGGTCACTGAACCAACATCTGTTAATCCAGGCTTTTTGGATGGAGTCAGTCCGCTCAGTAGTAGCCTCACTCCAGATGGGAGACTTTTTAGCCTCCATTGATATCAAGGACGTGTATTTACACGTACCTGTCTCAACCTCACCAAGTGCAAGTGCAGCAGCTGATCAATAATGAAAAAGTCACTTCCGTTCACAATCGCTTTGCACATGGACACAGAAAAACAGCTATTTCTTCAGAATAACAAAGGGTAGGAATCTGCAACAAAGCAAAATACTTGCAATGTACATCGCCCAAAGGAGGATTTTTTTTTGTCAGCAAAAGTAGAGTTACCGCTTCCCACCCAGCCATTGCACATAAATGGCCGGGTGGGAGCTTCATTGCTCTGAGTGGACGTACAAAAACAGTTATATAAAGAAACTGTTCCCAAACCTTTTGTATTTTGCCTTAAATAGAATTTTGTGAAAAGGAAAAAAATGGTTTATGAAAATAATGCATGCTTTGTTCTGACCCAAAAAGTGTTTAACCCCTTCAGCCCCGGAAGGATTTACCCCCTTCCTGACCAGCGCACCTTTTGCGATTCGGCACTGCGTCGCTTTAACTGACAATTACGCAGTCATGCGACGTTGTACCCAAATAAAATTTGTGGTCTTTTCTTTCCACAAATAGAGCTTTCTTTTGGTGGTATTTGATCACCTCTGTGGTTTTTAGTTTTTGCGTTATAAACAAAAAGAGAAAACCCATTTTGAAAAAAACAATATTTTTTACTTTTTGCTATAATACATATCCAAAAAAATATATAAAAAACAAATGTATTAATCAGTTTAGGCTGATATATATTCTTTTACATACTTTTGATAAAATCGCAAAACGCGTTTGATTTGTGTTTTGGTTTGTGCAAAAGTTATCACTTCTACAAACCGTGAGAATTGATTTATGGTGTTTTTTTATAATTATTTATTTATTTTTTTATTGGGACTGCGATATTGCGGCGGACAGATCGCATATGTTTGACACTTTTTTGGGACCGTTGACATTTATACAGCGATCAGATTTAAAAATAGCCACTGATTACTGTATAAATGTCACTGGCAGTGAAAGGGTTAACACGAAGGGGACAATCAAGGGGTTAAGTGTGTTTCCTCACTGTATTCTAACTGTGTGGGGGCTGGGCTGGCAGGGGCATGTCAGATCTAACTGATCCCGATCACAGGGATCAGTTGATCACTGTCATGTCCCCTGTCAGAATGGGGAACCACTGTGTTTACATCGGTGGTTCTCCGTTTTTCCTCTGTAGAAGGCGAACGTGGGTCGCCGGCGGACATTGAGTCTGCCTGACACGCGGGCACGAGAGCGCACCGCCGGCAACTGTTTATAGACGGCAATTTGCGCAGTGGAGCCACACTGCCACCGTCTTTCTACGCGAGGTGGTCGGCAAGTGGTTAAAGTGGTAATAACCACACGCCGAGCGCCCTATAGCAGATTTACTGCTAAAGGGCAGCCGTTATGTGCAGAATCGTGTGTGTGTGTGTGTGTGTGTGTACGTGATCGTGCACTTCCAGGTAGGGGGCGTTGTGATACGTCACAGCAGAAGCCGATCAGCAGGTGTCCGGCCAATGGATGTCAGCCAGCACCCACTGATTGTCGAGTAGAGAGGCTGGCTGGATTGAGCTCTGGGTATGTAAACCATGCAGAGCTCCATCATGATGCCGGGGATGGGATGGATTTTCTTTTTCTTTCCATCGCATCCCTTAGTGAAAGTATCACACATGGTACACAAAAACACTGGTTAGGCACATATTTTTACCCTTCCATCGCCCTAGATGTTTAACCCCTTCCTAGCCAGTTTCATTAGCACAGTGACAGTGCATATTTATAGCACCAATCACAGTATTGTTGTCACTGGTACCCTCAAAGTGTGAGTTAGTGTCATTGTCCACAGCAATATCGCAGTCCCGCTATAAGTCACTGATTACTGTCATTACTAGCATAAAAAAACAAATAAACATTCCAGTATATATACCATAGTTTGTAGACACTATAACTTTTGCGCAAATTGATATATGCTTATTGGGATTTTTTTTTGACCAAAAATATGCAGCAGAATATGCAAGAAGGACATCTTTTTCCCTGTACCCCTACAACCACTTTAATTCCAAGGTACCACTTTCATTTAAAGTGTACCTAAACTCAAGAACAAAATATGATAGTATTGCAGCTTATTGACCAATGACTGCGTTACTGAGGAGCACAGTAACCCTAGGACAGGGATGCAGTGTGTTATGACTAGTAGGGCTATATAACGCCTTCCTTTCTTCTTTATAACAGGGAAGGTGTTTTATAGTCTATGGAGATAGATGAAACCTGTACGAACTGATAACAGTTCAGAGACAAAGTACAGGAAGGTATTAGCACTTGTTGAAGAGAGATAGTAAAATGCTTTCAACAGTATATTTAATTGTCCAAAAGGTAGCAATTACATTTATTACTGGAGTCTGCAATGTACTTTGGAGTATATTCATAAAACATTTGTTGCACGAGTGTCAGAAACATTCACGCAAACTGAACTAAACTTCATTGCATTTTTTGAATATATTAAAGCAGTGGTTTCTTAACTCTAGTCCTCAAGGCACCCCAACAGGTCATGTTTTCAGGATTTCCCTTAGATAAAATGGCTGTGGTACTTACTAAGGCAGTGAAACAGAGCAAATCACCTGTACAAATAAATGGAAAGCCTGAAAACAAGACCTGTGGGGGTGCGCCTTAAGGACTGGAGTTGAGAAACACTGAATTAAAGCCATAGGAACAATTGTCATTTAACCACTTGCTTACTGGGCACTTAAACCCCCCTCCTGCCCAGACCAATTTTCAGCGCTGTCGCATTTTGAATTGCAATTGCACCGTCGTGCGACGATGTACCCAAACAACAGTTTTATAATTTTTTTCCCACAAATGGAGCTTTCTTTTGGTGGTATTTGATCACCTCTGCGTTTTTTATTATTTGCGCTATAAACAGAGCGCCTTTTTTGAGAAAAGAACAATATATATTTTTGGCTATAATATCCAAAAAAATATATATAAAAACCTGCATATATTGATTGGTTTGCGCAAAAGTTATCGCATCTACAAACCATGAGAATTAATTTATGGCGCTTTTATTATTATTATTTCCCAAAGCATCTTTCAGGACAGCACCTGAGAGATGGTGACTCCTTCCACTGGACCACAAGAAACACCTTCCTCCAAATCTTTAAATGGAGGCTCCTCCCCTCCACTCATCAGTTTTAGTGTTTCCTCCGGCCCGGAGGGAACACCCTGGTGAGGGCAGCCACGATCTCTCAGGCTGTCCTGGGAGGCAAGGGTTCGCCTACTTATTTTTTCCTCCATTTTTTTCTTGGACCACCGGCAGTCGAGGCCACGTGCATGGGCTCCTCTTCCCCTTCAGGTGCTCGGGGAGAGCCCGCAGATGTCCCGGCGACCCTCCCGGCCTTCACGTGCGGCCACGCCACTGCCATCTTGTCGTAGCCAGGAAGCGACGGTGCGGGTTACCGGGTCAAGCGTTGACGTCATTTCCGGCGTCCAGACGCAAGGGGGAGGAGGGAGAGGAACTGGAGCCTATTTCCGCTTCCTGTGTGGCGCTACGGGAGTCCGGAAGCGGTGGAGAAGCCACTATTGGAGCTCTGCACACCCGCAGTGGAGGAGAGGACAGCGGCGTCTGCAGTAGAGTTGCCACCTCATCCCTTTAAACCCGAACACATATGAATTACACAGGTTCTGAGGCTGATTGAGGTGGTAATTAAACCCACTTGGTGCCTTATCTGCATTAAATTAGCCTCAGAACCTGTGTAATTCATATGTGTTCGGGTTTAAAGGGATGAGGTGGCAACCCTAGTCTGCAGCAGTGGGGGCAGGCACAGGCTCCAGTAAGGCCCAGGTAAGGGACGGTTGTGTATACCGGCCCTTTTCTTTTATCTGGGTTTCCGGTCTCCCCCCCCGGTGGCTGGGGCCTGTCTGGGCACTGGGGTATGTAGGTCTGTTGCCTCTAAGTGCACCTGGTGGGGTGAACCCTTAAAGCAGAGACAGGGTCTCAAGCAAGGCCCCCTGTATTTTCTCTATTTTGTCTCCCTTCTTTTCCTTTAGGCCAAAAGTGAAACAGGGAAAAAGATGTCCTTCTTGCAGGGCAAAATTGGGGGAGGATTGGAAGAAAACCCTATGTAGCACTTGCATCACTAATTTGGTTAGAGAAGAGTCTGCCTCTGTCTGTGAGGATCTTGTAGCCTCAGTAAAGAAGGAGCTCCATGCCACAATCCAATCGTTTCGTGACTCATTGGCCAAACCTGCTACTTATCAGGACCCAGCCTCGGAATCTTCCCAACAGGATACGTTGTTTTTTTTTTTATATCCCTTCTCACCCTCCTCCTAGGGAGGATCATTCCCCAGCACCATCTGATGATGGTACAGAGGATGGGGAGGGTACAAGTGTGATGCCTTCTAAGTTCAAGTTATCACTGGAAGGAGTGGACAGTTTATTGAAGGCGATTCAGGCAACTCTGAGCCTGAGGGAAGAGAAGAAAGAACTTGACTCTTCATGACCGTATGTATGAATGTCTTAGTGAGCCAAAAGGTCGTACATTTCCGGTATAACCAGCTATTGCGGAATCAATCAGGAAAGAATGTCAGGAACCAGAAAAGAAGCCTTTCTTCTCTAGAGCACACAAGAGACACTTCCCATTCGAGGAAGATCCCACAGCAGTATGGAACAAGGTCCCAAAGCTGGATGCAGCGTTTTCCCAGGCATAGGTCAATAGACCTAGCCTTTGAGGACATGGGAATCCTCAGAGACCCACTGGATAAACACATGGACCTGCTGCTAAAAAGAGCATGGCAATCAATTATGAGCAATCTAAAACCTTCTATGGCAATGACCTGTGTGGCCTGTACCCTGGAATACTGGATCACCCAGCTGGAAGCTCATATACTGGCAGATTTGGCAAAACAGAAAATAGATTCCTTTCCAACCTTGTCGGCTGCTGTGGCCTATATTGCGGATGCCTCGGCAGAGGCCATTAGAATGTCGGCTAGATCAGCAGCCCTAGCCAACTCTGCAAGAAGAGCTTTATGGCTGAAGACCTGGCCTGGGATTGCGGCTTTAAAGAATAGGCTCTGTGGTATTCCGTTCTCGGGTGATCTGCTCTTCGGTCCTGAACTAGACTATTCTGGACAGGACAGCGGACAGGAAAAAGTCCTTTCCAATTAAAAGAAGGAAGCAGACCCCAGAGAAGCTTTTTCGACCTCAAAAACCTCAAGAACAAGACAGACAAGACCCAGGCATAGAGGAAGAATTGGTCTGCTCAGAGACAAAAGAATAAAGGCGGGTTCATTTTCCATCTCCCTAAACAAGCCAAAAAAATGCAATGACTCATGCCTTCAGGTAGGGGGGAGACTTCAGAGTTTCTTTCCACAGTGGTCAAGGGTGACGACAAGTCAGTTTATCTTGACCACCCTCTTCCAAGGCTACAAGATAGTTTGTGGAATCCCTACCATCAAGGTTCCTGGTGACGAATACTCCGAGACCCAGAAAAATCTCTGGCTATGAAGTCCTTAATAGAGGTACTGATTCAACAGAGCATAGTAATTCAGGTGCCACCAGAAGAAAGACAGCAGGGATTCTACTCTCATGTTTCCTGTTAAAAAAGCCATCAGGAAAATTCAGGCTAATTCTCAACTTGAAACCACTGAACAAGTCCGTAAAATACAGGAAGTTCAGTATGGATGCAATCTTTTCTGTCAGGAATCTATTGACCCCAGAGTGTTTTGTGGGGTCAATAGATTTGAGAGATGCATACCTGCATGTTCCCATTTCATCCCAGTTCCAGAAGTTCCTCAGAATAGCGGTAGAAATGGAAGATCAGATTCATCATCTGCAGTTCAAGGCCTTACCGTTCGGGCTATCATCTGCCCCTCAAATATTTACCAAGGTAATGGCGGAAGCCTTAGCTCCACTTCGTCTTCAAGGAATTGCAACTATTCCTTATGTAGACGATCTTCTCTTTTTTGGGAGCTCAAAAGAAAGGTGATGGGACGATCTAGACAGAGCTCGAAGCCATCTGGAGTCCCTGGGGTGCATACTGAACCTCCAGAACTCCACTCTGGAGCCTTCTCAGGTAGTACAGTTTCTAGGATACCAGATCAACTCAGTGGATCAAAGGATTTATCTCCCACCAGAAAAGAGGGACAAGGTATGGAACACGGTGACAATGTTACAGGGCAATCATCCAACGTCAATAAGGAAAGTGATGTCTGCCTTGGGGGTCCTAACCTCTACTATGCCGGCAATACAGTGGGCAAAGCTTCACTTCAGGAAGCTACAGCCGTTTTCTCTTAGGTTCATGGGATCACAGTCAAAGATCCCTGGACATGGAGATAAGAATTCCCATCAGTAAGTAAAGAGGTCTCTGTGGTTGTGGAAGGACCAGTTGATCCTGACTCAGGGTCTTTTATGGGCCTTTCCGGTCGAAAAGAGACTAACTACAGATGCCAGCTCCTGGGGATGGGGGGTGCATCTAGGAGAAACTTTCACCCAGGGGACTTGGTTAAAAAGGGAATCAATGAGATCTTCAAATTGGAGAGAACTAAAAGTGATAGCTCTAGCATTAACAGTATTTGTCCAGGAGCTCAAGGCTCATCATGTACAAATTTTGACAGACAATGCAATGGCAGTGGCTTATATAAACAAGCAGGGTGGAACAAGAAGCAAACACCTGCAGCTGTTAGCAGAGGAGATTCTGGTCAGCGCCGAAAGGGATTTACTCCCTTATTGGCAGTCCACCTAAAAAGAACCCTGAACACGATAGCAGATTTTCTAAACAGAAATCCCATCAGGGAAGCAGAATGGTCTTTGGATCCGGAGGTCTTTCTGATGATCTCAAAAATGTGGGGACAACCAGAAGTCGACCTGTTTGCCTCAAGGGAGAATGCGCAGGTAGCTCCGTTCTTTTCCCTGAACAAATTTGACAGGTCTCTGGGGACGGGTGCCCTGGCTCAACCATGGAGTTTTCAGCTCAGTTATGCGTTCCCTCCATTCCAGCTAATACCTCTGGTACTAAGAAAGATTCAAAGAGAGAGAGTTCCAGTCATCCTGATTGCCCCATATTGGCCAAAAAGATCATGGTTTTCAAACATTCTGAGCATGGCAACCAAACCATGTTGGCATCTACCGATCAGTCAGAAGCTGTTGAGCCTGGGGCCAGTGAATCACCCAGAACCAGCCAAGCTGTCATTAGCGGCTTGGTATCTGAAGAGCAGCTCCTAAGGAGCAAAGGTTTCTTAGAGCAACTTGTCTCAACCTTGTTGTCAAGTAGAAGGACAGTGACTAGAACAATATATTCTAAAGTCTGGAAGGTCTACAACTCATGGTACACCTCGGCTAAACAAGAACCTGCGAAGCTCCTGTCTATACTGGAGTTTTTACAAGCATGAGCCGAGAAAGGACTAGCAGTCAGTACCCTAAAGGTACAAGTAGTGGCACTAGCGGTCTTCCACTGGTAGTTAGGTTCTTTGGAGCATTGTCAAAAAATAGACCAGCGTCAATCAAGACTTTTCCAAAATGGGACTTAACAACCGCTCTGCAGTCTTTGGCAAGGAGTCCTTTTGAGCCAGCGGATGAGGCCTCCTTGAAATATCTCACACTTAAGACTGTATTTTTGGTTGCGATTACAGCAGCTCTCAAGATTAGTGAACTCCATGCACCGTCAAGCAAGGAGCCATATTTAGTGATTTTTCGAGATAGGATCATTCTAAAGACAGATCCAAAATTCCTGCCTAAGGTAGCTTCGCTAAGCAACCGTTCTCAGGACATTGTTCTCCCGACTTTCTGTGCAAACCTGGCAGGAGAAAAGGAGTCCTTTTTTCATTAGTTGGATGTAAGAAGAATTTTGCTTTATTATTTAGAGTTAACAAAGGGCTTCAGGAAGTCTGATTCTTTGTTTTGTTTTCTGGCAACAAGAAGGGTTGTCAGGCTCCTAGGGGGTCAATTGCAAGATTGTTAAAATTGGCCATCCTAGAAGCATATTCTCATTCGGGATTACCCCCACCAAAAGATGTGCATGCACATTCCACTAGAGCACTTGCGGCCACATGGGCAGAAAAAGCTGGCACCACCCCTGAACAAATTTGTAAGGCGGCAACGTGGTCACGTTTTCGCATCGTCGTAAGGCACTACAAGTTGGACCTTCTGTCTGCGAGTGATCAGGCATTTGGCAGAAAGGTCCTACAAGCTGTTGTCCCACCCTAAGGGGGTAAGTCTCTGTTATCCTCTCAGGTGCTGTCCTCAAAGACGCTTTGGGAAAATTCAAGTTAGACTAACCGGTAACTTGTTTTCCATGAATCTTTCAGGACAGCAGCAACCCGCCCTGTGTGTTTTTCAATAAAATGCTGTGACTAACGTATGTGTTTGTCTTCCAGCCGGGGCCGGAGGTTCTCTTCTACAACTGAGTGGAAAGGAGGAGCCTCCATTTAAAGATTTAGAGGAAGGTGTTTCCTGTGGTCCAGTGGGAGGAGTCACCATCTCTCAGGTGCTGTCCTGAAAGATTCATGGAAAACAAGTTACCGGTAAGTCTAACGTGAATATTTTTTACTAGTAATGGCGGCGATCTGCAATTTTTATGGGGACTGCAACATTGCAGCGGACATGTCGGACATTTTTGCACTTTTTTGGGACCAATGACATTTATACAGTGATCAGAAATTTAAATAGCCACTGATTACTGTATAAATGTCACTGGCAGGGAAGGGGTTAACACTAAGGGGGCAATCAAGGGATTAACTGTGTTCCCTTTATGTGTTCTAACTGTATGGGGGCTGGGTTGGCAGGGACATAACAGATCTCACTGATCCTGATCACTAGATCTGTTCTGTCCCCCTCACAGAATTGAAGAACCCATGCATTTACATTGGCGGTTCCCCGTTCTGCCGCTCTATTAGGCAATCGCGGGTCTCCAGCGGACATCGATTCTGCCCGCCCCGCGGGCGCGGCCATGAGAGCGCGCCACCGGCTGTGAGTGCACACAGGGAGCGCACAAAGGGCCGGATGTCCATGGATCGCTGGATCGAGATCGGGCTTAGGTAAGTATTGGGGGGGACTGATCCTTAATGCATAAAGGTAAAAAACCTTCAGCCTTTATGATCACTTTAATCTGTATCACCAGCTCCAACTAGTGGCCAAAATGCAGTATATTTTTCGAAAATACCTCCAGAAAAAAATATACTGCATTTTGGCCACTAGATGGAGCCAGTTGATCTATTCAAAAACATAAGGTGACAATTCATTCAATGTACATGAATGTTATATAAGTAGGAGCCCTTAAAGTGATTGTCATGTGCAGGGAGTGCACATATATCTTCAACCGCATGGTGAATGATCGTACGCTTTCTGTGTCTGGATTATACTGGGAGTTTGGATTTTACCTTTGGTAAACCTATAACGTTCTTATCAGAGGGCCACTTGTAGGAGACATTTATACTAGACCTATAGATACTGAAGGCCAACCCTTAGATGCTTTAACTCACCCCACCTGCCCAGTTATGCTTAGTGTCCACAGGAGAATGGATGTCTCCTTCCCCTCTGCTGTATTTTTCTCTTGAATTAGAATACTACTCATATCTGTAACAACTGGTTGATTCGTGCCAGATATTGAAAATCCTAGAACTCTCTCTAGTTAGCCATCATGTGCAGAATTTTCTTAGTATACTGGTGCTCTCTGCGGTTGGAAGTATCATTCTGTCTGTGTTCAAATGGCACAGTGCTAATCTATTCATGCCAGTCATCTGGGGATTCTTTGCAGAGTCTTTGGGAACAGGGCTTCAACAGGGGCTTGTTCCAGTGTTGCCCACCGTACGTATTTTTATGGACAGTCCGTAAAAACAGGACATTTTTCTCCTGTCCCTAAATGCCTGTAACAGGAGAAAAGTGCCAGTAAAAAATGGCTGTGATGATTCAGCTCAGAACCGAGATGCCCGAGACCATCACCATTAGAATCCGAGTGTATTTGGCCAGCGCTATCAGGTTTGACAGAGGCTGTGCGGTGCTGCGCTACTTGCGAGACATCATAGCTCATTTCCCGCCAGCTTTAAAAAAAATTCAGGAGCCGAGCAGCCAGAGCGGAGACCTCATGGTGGCTGGCTATCAGTGTTGCCAACCGTCTGTATTTCTCCTACGTTCACTGACAGACGCAGCTCTTCATGACATGTGGGGTTTATGCTTGTCCTACTAGGAGTTAACTAGGCAGGGAAAAGAGCAAGCTGGCCCCTCCCACGGGGGGCCGTCCCCCCTTCCCACATAAACCCTCCGCCTAGCATAGCTCCTCAGTTTCAATTCCTAGTTTGCAAGGAGTTGACTTGGTTCCCTTAGGGGATTTTTTGCGGCCCGGATTGTGACCGTTTCGTTTTATTTTTTTAATTTTATTTTTCCTTCACTCTGCTATCAAGCATGAAGTCTGCTATCAAGAAGCCAGCCGGGGCATAGAGGGTTGTTCTGTACTTTCCCCGGCCCGGCCGACCAATGGGAGCCAGTCCTGTGGTATGGGGTCCCGCTGCATCGTGCCCGTTCCGTGCGGGCGGCCTGGGGGTTTTTACCCCACCTGCGCCCAGGTCCCGGACTGGTCGGGTTCGGGCGCTTTTCTTGGCCGGCAGCATACCGTCCATACAGGGGCGGAAGGTCTGCGAATGGGTGGCTACCCGCTACGCCCGACAGGAGTGGTGAGTGAGAGTTCCCCCCCCTCCCCCCGTTTTTGGGTGTGGAGGGGGCGCCAACGGGTGTCCCGGCTTTCTTCTGGGTAGCCACTGGTAGCCACTTCCGCCTGGAGTATCTGGGTCTGATTCTGGACACAGAGCAGGCGAAAGTGTTCCTTCCTCCGGCCAAGTTGCTGTCGCTGCAGTCGGCAGTGCGAATCCTCCTGTCACACCGACGGTCTTCATTACGATTCTGTATGCGGGTGCTGGGGCTCATGGTCTCAACTTTCGAGGCGATTCCTTATGCCCAGCGCCACACTCGCCTTCTCCAGCGAGCGATTCTGTCTCGGTGGGACAGGTCTCCACGGTCCTTGGACCTTCTGATCCGCCTGAACTCCCAGACCAGGGGCTCTCTGACCTGGTGGCTTCGGGACTCGGCGTTGACTCAGGGGAAGTTGTTCCTGCCCCTTCAGTGGGTGATCATCACCACGGATGCCAGCCTATTAGGCTGGGGCGGGATCCTGGGGCAGCTATCTGCCCAGAGCCGTTGGTCTGCGCAGGAAGCACGCCTCCCTATCAATGTGCTGGAGCTAAGAGCGATCAGGTTATGTCTATCTCACTGGACAGTGAGGTTGCAAGGTTGCCCGATTCTGATTCAGTCGGACAATGCCACAGCAGTGGCATATGTGAACCATCAGGGCGGAACGAGGGATCCGTTGGCAGTGGCCACGGACGCTCTGGTGGCCCCCTGTGGCCGTTATCACCTTCTGTACGCCTTCCCTCCAATAAAACTTCTACCGCGGTTGATACGCAGGGTGGTAGCGGAGGGAATACCAATAATCCTGGTGGCTCCGGTTTGGCCTCGGCGCATGTGGTACACCGACGTGGTGCAAATGGTAGCGGACGTTCCCTGGCGGCTCCCGCTGCGAGACGACTTACTGTCTCAGGGGCCCATCTTGCACCCTGCTTTACCCTCGCTGGCTTTGGCGGCCTGGCTATTGAGTTCCAGGTGCTGAAGGACAGGGGGGTCGCTGACTCCGTGATCCCTACCTTGCTAAAAGCTCGCAAGTGTACTTCTGGCAAAATATATCACCGCTCCTGGAAGGCTTACATAGCTTGTTGCGAGGTGGAGGGTCATAACCCTCGCTCTTATGTGGTGTCCAGGGTCCTGACTTTTTTGCAGCAAGGCCTGAACAAAAAACTGGCTTTGAGTACTCTCAAGGGCCAGATATCGGCTCTGGCCATTCTTTTTCAAAGACCCTTGGATTCGCACTCGTTGATTCGTACTTTTGTACAAGGTGTGCGACATGTGGCGCCTTGGGTGAGGTCTCCAATGGCTCCACGGGATTTGAATTTGGTGCTTTCTGTGCTTCAGAAACCGCCATATGAAAAAATCAGGGAGATTTCCTTACAACTGCTGTCGCAGAAGGTGGCCTTTTTGTTGGCCATCACATCCGCCAGACGGGTGTCTGAGTTGGCGGCACTGTCGTGCAAGTCTCCCTATCTAGTCCTGCACAAGGACAAGGCGGTCTTGCGACCTTCTCCCTCGTTCCTTCCGAAGGTGGTTTCTTCCTTCCACATTAACGAAGATATTGTTCTTCCTTAACTGTGCCCACGTCCATCGCACCCTAAGGAATTTGAGTTGCATATCTTGGATGTAGTAAGGGCTTACGAGTGTATTTAGGTGCTACTGTTTCCTTTCGGAAGTCTGATTGTTTGTACTGACGGAGGGTCCACGCAAAGGTTTGGCGGCCTCGTCGGCTACTGTCTCCCGTTGGATTAGACAGACTGTGACCCATGCTTATTCTATTCGGGGAAAAGTTCCCCCTTTTCCGGTCACGGCTCATTCTACCCGGGCTGTTAGCACTTCCTGGGCTTTCAGACACCAGGCCTCGGTGTCGCAGGTGTGCAAGGTGGCCACTTGGCCCTTGGTACACACTTCCACTAAGTTTTATAAGATTGATGTGTTAGCATCTTTGGATGCTGCTTTTGGCCGCAAAGTTTTACAGGCGGCAGTGTAGGCGTGTCTGGCGCCTCCTTAGAGGTTCTGTTGGGTACAGTTGTTATAGTTTACCCACCCCTCTTTTTGACAGCTTTGGGACATCCCCACATGTCATGAAGAGCTGCGTCTGTCAGTGAACGTAGGAGAAAAAGGGATTTTATTAAAACTTACCGTAAAATCCTTTTCTCCGAGTTCACTGACAGACGCAGCACCCACCCCTCTGCGCTCTGTTTCGGTACGGCTTGTTATGAACTGTGGAGCTATGTTAGGTGGAGGATTTATGTGGGAAGGGGGGACGGCCCCCGTGGGAGGGGCCAGCTTGCTCTTTTCCCTGCCTAGTTAACTCTTAGTAGGACAAGCATAAACCCCACATGTCATGAAGAGCTGCATCTGTCAGTGAACTCGGAAAAAAGGATTTTACGGTAAGTTTTAATAAAATCCCTTTTTTTACGGACAGTCTGTAAAAACAGGGCACTTTTCTCCTGTCCGTAAATACCCGTAACACTTCACCATCTGTGCTGCCTGCAAGTCAAATTCAATTTTGTTTCTGTTCATTCCTTCCCTTTTGTCACTGAAACAGGAGGGGTGAGCTGGTTGGGGGCCCGACCTGCCTGGAGACTTGGATATATATATATATATATATATATATATATACACACACAGAGGGTACGGAAAGTATTCAGACCCCCTTAAATTTTTCACTCTTTGTTATATTGCAGCCATTTGCTAAAATCATTTAAGTTAATTTTTTCCCTCATTAATGTACACACAGCACTTCATATTGACAGAAAAACACAGAATTGTTGACATTTTTGCAGATTTATTAAAAAAGAAAAATTGAAATATCACATGGTCCCCTAAGTATTCAGACCCTTTGCTCAGTATTTAGTAGAAGCACCCT
>BLSH010020568.1:1201892-1214422 GCA_018402905.1 Glandirana rugosa
AATACGCCAGCACACGAACAGTAGACGGTCTATAAACGTCGGTGAAGTGAGTTTTTCGTTGTATTGCCATCATACATGCATTGTTGCTTTTTGAGTGAAGTGGCTGCAAATATCTGGCAGATGACAAGCACACGACCGCATAATTTTATAAAATCACATTTTTTGGGTAAGCAGATGGTGTGTGCTCTTCTGTCTTGATGATGTTACACTAAAGTAGATGCAAACAGATTGCAGTGGATCTGCATATGTTTTTAACTGCACAGTTTTGTATCACTTTTTATATTATATGTACAGTATGTTTTATGCATTTTATTCATTGCAATAGCACTTTGGACTGCACATGTATTAATTGTTTTTCATATTAATCACACTACACTATATTGTGTTTCACACTTATATGATGGATGTTTTTCCTTTGTTTCTTTGAGTCCCATGCTCTGGGCAGAGCTGATGTATAAGGTCGGGCGGTGGAAGGATGATTGGGTGGGGGCCAGGGCAAAATGCACCTTTGCCAATGTACACAGAAATAGGGGAGCAGCCCTGAATGGATATGGGATATGACAGGATGGAGAGGTTCGGGTCATGATTACACAGCTATGATGTCTGATCCCTTGAATAATTTTGATTTTATACCTTCTGGTGACCCTTGAACCATTAACTTCCTGTTTAAGCCATGCCTTTGCACTATCTGCTACTGGATCATGGCTTGCTCACCTCCTGGTGGGGCGATGAGGACGACTGTGACCTGGAGCGAACATGCAGCAAAACCCATCTCAACCATTAGGAGCTCTGATGAATACTGATTAGTGGTTAGACCCAATAACTTGGGACATCTGCTAGGGTTACCTGCTTGTGTACTTATACGGCTGGTCAGTGGGAGCCTCTCTACTCCTATATACTGTAGCTACTTATTGCCGAACCTTAATCCATGACCTTGACCATTATATTCTTGGTGCTTGCCCAATAGCAGACAAGAAAGATGCCAGACCTGGAAGAAGACTTACAGAAGATGTCAGAGGCTGCAAACAAGGTGGAGTGTAGACTATGCATAGCTGGAGGAGGTCACACAGGGTTATGATACCATTGTGTGCAAATGTGCTGTGCACAATATGGCAACATCTACTGGTACCTGCCGCAGATTTAGGTTTGCAATGAGTGGAAACCCACAATAGTATTTTAGCTTGTAATTTGTGCATAAAGTTGGATCTAGAACTGATTGGTAAAGAAAGGGTAAAGTGCCTACAATCTGAAGTATTATTCAGGAAAAAGATCTGTTTTCACTTAGCATGAATGCTTTTTACAAAGTTGCCCTTTCATTTTAAACATGCTATTTTTTAAATGATGTAAACGCTTATTTATCTACTTTTAGATTGTAAGCACTGACGAGCAGGGCCCATTGATTTGTATTGTAACTGTACTGCCTGCCTCCTTTTGTTAAGTGCTGCACAAACTGTTGGCGCTACAGTATATGCATCCTGTATACAAATTATAAAAATGCTGTTATAACTGTTATATATTCATCTCACAGGCGTTTGTTGTTTCCTGCTGTGGTCACCCTACTCATATCCACATTGACATTCCCTCCTGGATTTGGACAATTCATGGCTGGTCAGGTAATATTCCAATTTACAAAATTTAACTGCGGTTAGAAATTCATAAGCAAATATGCAATATATAAAAGGCAAACTGATTTGACTGTTTATTTCTCTACAGCTGACCCAGAAAGAAACCCTGGTAACACTGTTTGATAATTGCACATGGGCTCAGCAAGGTGTCTCAGACGATTTTATGTTCAAAGGAGCTTCCAGTGCATGGAAAAACCCTAAAACAAATGTGTTTGTTAGTCTAGTGGTCTTCATCCTAATGAAGGTAAGCTAAACCTGAATTAATTTGTCAGTGTGTGGTGTAAATAAGTATGCAAATAGAATATCTATTGTCTTTATTCCTCTCTGCAGATTATTTTCTCCTTTCAAATGTAGTAATGCTTTGTTTTGCTTAACATTATTTAATTCATAGTGTGAGTGGTGTTTGTACAGTACCTTTTTTGGAAAATAGAGATTGACAATAGAAGCAGGAATACACTAGTTAGCAAACAGTCTTATACCATGGTGACCATGTTGGCTCATAATCCATTTATGCAAAAATGTAGCTGTCAGGAATAGGTGTGATCAGAAATGTGTGGACTGCCACAGAGAATATCAGGCACAAATACAGTGTAATATAATATAATTTATTTAAAAATAAGTGAACAGCATTAAATGTAAATGCACCTCCAATATACCAAACTGTAAAACGAACCAAATAACCAAACCGTGACACACGATGAACAACTGCCCAAACCAAGTATTTACAGAAAGCAGGGAATGCAAAGCATAGTGGTAACAGAGCCAGGGTCATACATGAGAGATCAAGCCAGAGGGAGCTGAGAGCAAGACAGGACAATGAGAGGGTAACAGGAGATGGAGGGCAGGTGGGATGGTTTCAGATTGCAGGGTTTGGGTCAGGGTCCAGGAACAGGATGCAGGAGAGCAAATCAGGGGCACATGAAGACAGAACACCAAGGCAATAGAAGGACAGACAGGACTTAAAGCATTTGGTAACTTAAGAAAAAAAATGGCACTTAATTGATGATGCCCATTTTCTGAAGGGTACAGTAATCTGTCCTAGTTGTGTTTTTTTTTTTTATAAAGACCTAGCTTTGTGACAGGTAGATAGCTTCTATATCTTTAAAGTGTCCCTAAAGGCAAATCATTTTCTTTCTTTTTTTTTGATAAAGTGGGGTTTAGTACACCTGCCAACTTTTTATTGGACCCCCATGGAGGTTTTCCTTTTTGTCATGTCTACCGTTATAATTGAAAGTGAAAGTAAGAAACATCCCAAATTTTGGGTTGTTCCCAGAACAGTAAGAGATTAAAAACATTTTAAATGGCTGCCCTGAGGAAGCCATGTGACCAGTGACACAATGTGTCGGGCGGAGCCAGTGACATCACTTCCAGGTATCTCAGAGGCACAGAGTTGTCGCTGTTTTTAGGATGGCTGCTGACGCTTTTGTCATATGCTGTATCCGAGATCATCTACATGTGAGTGCAACCATTTTACTGTTTAATAAAGCAATTTTACTAAATAGATTTGCGCTATAAATGTATCTTTTTATGTTTGAGAAATGCTTGTGACCTTTGAGGGGACATGGAGCTGACATGGTGGATGACTAAAAACCAGTTCTTATATCTGCGCTTATTGACCTTTATGGTCAATATTGAAGGTGAGCGAGTATTGCACCTGGAGGGGTTTGGCGTTTGGAAGCATGTTTTTTGATATTCACTTCATTGATCTGTATTTGAAATATGGACTGTGTTTAAGCTCTATTTTCACTGGATGGACACTTTGTATATATGTTTGAGAGCACCGCATTCACTGGATGAATTTATCTTGTTAACTGTTTAAATGTTTATCTATGTGCTAATACTATATATTGCTTGTATATGATATATGAAGGTTGACTTATTTTAGCACGTTTTAAGTTTCACATCCTACTGACACTGTGGCTATTTAAAGGAACAGCCCACCATTTTTTGTTTTTTCATTTCAAATGGGGACACTAGATCTGGTGACCCTGGTGACAACAGGGATTTCCTTACTCTGAGGGAATTGCTGTCCACTTCCTTTTTTTTTGTATTGGACAGATCTACCCAACGGGACACTGATGGAAAAAAACTTGACAGGTTATAACCCTCCCTTACTCTTTCCAAAATGAAAAAAAAAGTTTTGCCTTTAGTTCTACTTTAAGTAATATAAGGAAAAATCTTTGAAATTGAATGCACTGATAAATGCAGGATGAATATTCTCCATTGCCATATAAATGAAATATACAGTGCTCAGCATAAATGAGTACACCCCAAAAGATTTGTCAAAAAACCTTTACTTTTTTTTCAGAATCAACGTTTTCTAATGGACACTATACTACAAAATACCCACACAAATGCGGGCCATTGTTTGCAACCAAGATTTGTTAATTTGCACACACAAAAAATAATTTTTCCTAACAAATTAATTCAAGACCATGTTGCAAAAATGCATACACCCCAATGAAAGTCTTCGGAGCAAAGCTAAATTTTAGAGAACAGAATCCTAATTAACAAGAATTCAACTATAGGTAAGTCTGTCCATTCATTAAGCAGATGCTCAGCAGACAGTTGATTATAAAAGGGTGTTACTTAACAAAGCCTCATTTCATGCTGTCAGCAATGGCACCACTTGGAAGAGAAATGTCACAGAAAGGTACAAGATCAGCAAAGCTTTACTTATCAGTCAGAATACTGCAGCAAAAGTGATACAAAAATTTAACAAAGATGGAACTGCAACCATCTCACAGAGATTTCCAGGCCATCCACGGAAGTTAAAACCTTGACAGGAGCATCTTCTGATGAGAAGGGTTGAAGAAAATCACCATGCAAGTTCACTGCCGTTAGCTAAAGAGGTGGAAAGCCAAACTGGAGTGATTGTTTCCCGTGACCCAATCCGACGTACACTGCAGAGGAATGGCATGCATGGGTGTTGTCCATGAAGGAAGCCTCTCTTAAAGCCCATCCATAAAAAATGCCTGCCCAGAATTTGCTAGGGCCCCTGCTAAAAAAGAAGACTACTTGGACTCTGTACTCTGGAGTGATGAAACCAAGATAAATGTTTTTGGAACTGATGGCTTCAAAACTGTATGGTGTCACAAATGTGAGGAGTAAAAAAATGCATGGCGCCTACAGTGAAATATGGTGGTGACTATGTCCCCTCTGTTTGGTGGCTGCATGAGTGCTGCTGGTGTCAGGGAGCTGTATTTTATTGATGGTATTGTGAATTCACAAATGTACTGCTCTGTATTGAAAGAAAAGATGCTACCATCACTCCTTGCCCTTGGTCGTCGTGCACTTTTCCAACATGACAATGACACAAAACACATGTCTAAGGCCACTGTTGCATTTCTGAAAAAAAAAACAGGGTGAAAGTGATTCAGTGGCCAAGTATGTCTCCTGATCTAAACCCATCGAATACCTATGGTGAATTCTGAAGAGACAAGTTGAGCATCACTCTCCATCAAGCATCCAGGCTCTAAAAGAGGTCGTTCTTGAAGAATGGAAAACGATAGCTGTTGCAATATGTCGCCAGCTTGTTCATACCATGTCTAAAAGACTTGGTGCTGTCCTTACGAATCATGGAGGTCATACAAAATAATAGATGTAGTCGTTTTTTCTGTGGGGTGTATTCATTTTTGCATCAGCTAATTTGAGTAAAACTTAAGGTTTTGTAATCTAAGTTATATTCTTACAGTCCAAAAGAAAGAGAAGGGTGAGCTGCTACAGGTGTGTTTTAATCAATGAAAGATCAAGCAATCAGCAGGTGCAGGTCTGGTCCGTGATCCAGGATACGCTAAGAGAGCAAAAGATGTGACCACACTCCGAAGCTTGAAAAGCTGTAAAGTTTATTTATAAATGGATATAACAAAAATGTTGCAAGGCAGACAAAAAGTAGCAAATACACAAAGGTATTGTGTATTGACGCGTTTCACGGACTACGTGTCTGCTTAATCATAGGCAAGGTTGACGCGTTTCACGGACTACATGTCTGCTTAATCATAACCTAACACAAAGAAACCACTAAAACATTTAAAAAGTGAAAAGCCAGGTGCAGATAATTAATGTCCAATTGGGGCCTAATGAGCTAATTGCTGGTGGACACATTCTGAGAGGATTCCACCAAACTACAAGAGTTAAAACCTCCCGTGAATAGATTAAAAACAAACAATCCTAAGACAATCAGGAAGTTGACCATAAACACACAGATCGTGTGAACGATGTGTTAGGTGTAACACCTTATCAAAAATGATGAAAAAGTAATGAGCATAAAGGAAACCTAACAGAAAAGAAAAAGCTAATATCGGGTGTGAACCTGGAACAAGGCTACATGGAGAGATTAATGGTTATCAAGTAAAAAAAAGGTTTGCTGCAATAAGATTACATACCTTGGTCTCGATGTATCACTACTGATATGTGGATGAATAAGCAATGAGGCTGAAGAGTGTATTGTCATATAGAGGTACCCAACTCAAAAGATCATTTAAATCGCAGAAAAGGAAAAATAATAATAAACATGGATATAAAGACGGCCCTCCAAATATATCTGTTGGGTACAAATCCTACCAAGATGTGGGAGTGTCTCCTCAGAGGACAAAAATTGCAATAAGTGTCCCTAACAGTATGTGGGCAGAACAATCAGGAGGCTCCGCAATAGATTTCGGGAACATTTGACGGATGTAAAGAACCAGAGGGCCACCAATGTTGCATGACATTTCAACAATGTACACCAGGGCGACACTACCTTCATGATGGTGCAAGTCATAGAGAAAGTAACTCCTGGTCCACGTGGAGGAGACTTGTTCCATCTCCTCTGCAAACGAGAAGTCTTTTGGATCCACAAGCTGAGGAGCAGGATCCCGGAGGGTATGAATTATGAATGGGACGTTACACGTTATTATGACAAATAGCCCGTCCTTTTCTCTCCCCCCCCCCCCCCTAGATACCTGCTCAATACATTCACATGTTGGCTATGCCTGTTTGGGGTCCCTCAGCTTGTTTGACACTCCATTGAGGAACAGTGTGTAGTAAGTGAGTCCACAATTTGATATTATCTATTCACTTTTAGTGGCTACAGTCTTGAGTGTGTGGCTATTTGTAAGATTCAGGTACTGGATGTGTCTCTAGTAAATGAGGCCAGAGTTTTCATTCATTCATGAATATAATCCCATGTTGAGTGTATATAATTTACTGATCAGTATTGATTACCGGGTGTTAATGTATGTGTGTCTCCCGAGGCAGGGGTGTCCCTCTGGTAAACATGTCCAAAAATATAAAAATATTTTTTTTTCAATAGGTTTGTACATTTTTATGGTACAGGCATTAGTATCTTTATAAAGCATTCTCGGAGAGGGGTGAGACAGCCATGTACGTAGTTTTTTCACTCTCGGTTGTCCCATTTTTTTCTTTTGGACATGATCCATCGGGGACACCTTCATTATTGTCCTCTGAGGAGACATACTCTCACATCACGGTAGGATTTGTACCCAACATAGATATATTTAGAGGGCTGTCTTTATATCCATGTTTATTATTATTTTTCCTTTTCTGCGATTTAAATGATCTTTTGAGTATTATGAGTTGGGTACCTCTATATGACAATACACTCTTCAGCCTCATTGCTTATTCATCCACATATCAGTAGTGATACATTGAGACCAAGGCTAGTGGTATGTAATCTTATTGCAGCAAACCCTTTTCTTACTTGATAACCATTTATCTCTCCATGTAGCCTTGTTCCAGGTTCACATCCGATATTAGCTTTTTCTTTTCTATTATGTTTCCTATATGCTCATTACTTTGTCATCATTTTTGATAAGGTGTTACACCTAACAGATCGTTCACATGATCGGTGTGCTTATGGTTAACTTCCTGATTCTCTTAGGATTGTTGGTTTTTAATCTATTCACGGGAGGTTTTAACTCTTGTAGTTTGGAATCCTCTCAGGGGGTGTCCACCAGCAATTAGCTCATTAGGCCACCATTGGACATTAGTTAATTATCTGCACCTGGATTTTCACTTTTTAAATGTTTCAGTGGTTTCTTTGTGTTAGGTTCTGATGAAGCGGACATGTAGTCCGTGAAACGGGTCAACCTTGCCTGTACTTTTGTGGATTTGCTACTTTTTGTCTGCTTTGCAACTTTTTTGGAATATCCATTTATAAATAAACTTTACAGCTTTTCAAGCTTCGGAGTGCGGCGACATCCTTTGCTCTCAAGTTATATTCTTAACGTTACTTTCATGTAATGAGTTAAACAAATGTTCTCAAAACTGTTTTGTCAAAATTTTGAAAATTGTTTTCACTTATGCTGAGCACTATATATACCATTAATTTTAAATAAGTGTACAATTATACCAACAGCAATAATGATGCACGTATGAATTTTAGTCTGTGATGCTGTTTTTGTTTTTTTCCACAGTAGAATTTATTAATCAAAAATAACTTGCATTTCTATTATTTTGTATTTGTAACATTTTTAGTTTTGGATGTCTGCTTTGGCTACTACAATTCCAGTGCCATGTGGAGCATTCATGCCAGTCTTTGTGATTGGTGAGTTATTCCCGACTTTTTTCTTTTCCTTAGAAGTTTACACATTAATAAATGAGTCACTAAAAGAAATGTATAAAAAGAAATCATAAATGTTGAATGCATTGCCAAATAAAATGTATATGAAAAATGATCGATTTCATCTTTAAAATATGGGGGACCATCTTTAATATTAATTTGTTACAAGATTTTAAAATTTAGAATGAGTAGTATATGATGAAAAACATAGTGAGTAAAGGTTACCTTCAATATAAAGCACATTTTTTTTTTTTTGTTCTTTAAGGAGTTACAGAAAATGACATTGATGTGCTGGTATGTCCGTAAGGATGGCAAGGCATAGTGGGGTTGATATACTAACTGTAAATAGGGTGTTTAGTTAGCAAGGGCATTTGCACCAGAGATTGGTGAACACGGTGACGTTTCCTTTACTAAGTAATACCGAATCACACACAATTAAAATATAAAAAATAGTATTTTTGCTTGCACATGATTGAATGATGGAAGTCAGAAAAAGTTAATCTCATTCACTATGCTCTGGGGCAAATTATCTTGCAAAATCCAACTTCCCTGGCAAGGTGAACAGCCTATTTGCTTTTAGTAAATCAACCCCAGTGAATCTATTATATATTCGTTGGATGAGAGTCATTCACACCATAGAATACACATACACTATATTACCAAATGTATTGGGACACCTGCCTTTACACGCACATGATGATGTCATCCCAGTCTTAGTCCATAAGGTTCAATATAGAGTTGGCCCACCCTTTGCAGCTATATCAGCTTCAACTCAGTATGTCTATGGGAATGTTTGATCATTCTTCCAGAAGCACATTTGTGAGGTCAGGCACTGATGTGGACGAGAAGGCCTGGCTCACAGTCTCTGCTCTAATTCATCCCAAAGGTTTTCTGGGTTGAGGTCAAGTTCCTGCACCCCAAACTCGCTCATCCATGTCTTTATGGACCTTGCTTTGTGCACTGGTGCGCAGTCATGTTGGAACAGGAAGGGGGTCATCTCAAACTGTTTCCACAAAGTTGGGAGCATGAAATTGTCCAAAACGTGCTGATGCCTTAACATTTCCCTTAACTGGAACTAAGGGGCCAAGTCCAACCCCTGAAAAACAACCTCACACCATAACCCCCCCCCCTCCATCAAATGATTTGGACCAGTGCCCAATCCAAGGTCCATAAAGATGTGGAGGAGCTTGACTGGCCTGTCCTGACCTCAACCCGATAGAACACCTTTGGGAGGAATTAGAGCAGAGACTGCGAGCCAGGCCTTCTTGTCCACATCAGTGCCTGACCTCATAAATGCGCTTCTGGAAGAATGGTCAAACATTCCCATAGACACACTCCTAAACCTTGTGGGCAGCCTTCCCAGAAGAGTTGAAGCTGTTAAAGATGCAAAGGGTGGGCCAACTCAATATTGAACCCTACGGACTAAGACTGGGATGCCATTAAACTTCATGTGCGTGTAAAAGCAGACGTCTCAATACTTTTGGTAATATAGTGTATATTATTTTTGGCCCTGTATAGGTTGCATACCAACTATTAGGTTCACACCAGAACTCCTGAATAGGAAAAAGTTCGGACCTGAGCCGCAAACTCTATTAAAGTCTATGGGACCCGAACATCAAAAATCCCCATTTTGAAAGCTTATATGCATGTTATTGGCCATGAAAATGGTATGGGGACCAGGGTACTGCCCTGGGGGACATGTATCGATGTAAAATGTTTTTAAAAGACTATAGATTCTAAGGGCCAGTTCACACCATAGAAACGCAGTCCAGATGCGTTCCGGATGCTTTTCTGCCTGCTCGTTTTTGGTGCGTTCTGGTGCATTTTTGATGCAGTCCAGTGCATTTTTCCCCCCTACTTAAAATAAGGACACAAGTTCCAGTGCATTTAGGTGCGTTCTGGTGCATTTTTGATGCGTTTTACCGTGTTCCAGTACAGTTCAGTGCAGAAAAAATGCAGCATGTTCTACTTTTTTTTTCTGGAGCTGGAACTCACTGGAACTGACTGCACTGGTGTGAACTAAGCCATTGAAAGCCATATAACCTACTTTCATGCATTTTTGATGCAGAAAAAAAATGCACTGGACTGCATATGGTGTGCATTGGCCCTAAAGGAGCAGTGGTTTTAATGATGCTTAACCACTTGCCGACCGTCTCGCGTCTTTTTACTGCTGCAAAGTGGCAGCGTAGCGCGAATCGCCGTATATAAACGGCAATTTGCGCCACACGCTTCCTGAGTGTGGCCACAGGTCGGACAGACTCTATGTCCGCCGGCGACCCGCGATCACCTAATACAGAGGAACGGGGAACCGTCGATGTAAACATGGCGGTTTCCCATTCTGTTAGGCGGCATGACAGTGATCTACTGGGCCCTGTGATCGGGATCAGTTAGATCTGTCATGCCCCTGCCAGCCCAGCCCCCATACAGCTAGAACACAGTGAGGGAACACAGTTAACCCCTAGCTCATCCCCTACAGGTTAACTCCTTCCTTGCCAATGACATTTATACAGTAATCAGTAGCTATTTTTAGATCTGATCGTTGTATAAATGTCATTGGTCCCAAAAAAGTGTCTGACATGTCCACCGCAATATCGCAGTCCCGAATAAAAACTGCAGATCGCCTCCATTACCAGTAAAAAAAAAAAAAAAAGAAAATAAAAACGCCTTAAATCAATTCTCCTAGTTTGTAAACGCGGCAACTTTTGCGCAAATAAATCAATATACCCCTATTGCGATTTTTTTTTTTTTTTTATTACATACATACATTTTGGCCTAAACTGATGAATAAATTCGTTTTTTTATATATTTTGTTGGATATGTATTATAACAAAAAGTAAAAAAAATTTTTTATTTTTTTCAAAATTGCCGCTCTTTTTTTGTTTATAACGCAAAAAATAAAAACCGCAGAAGTGATCAAATACCACCAAAAGAAAGCTCTATTTGTGAGAAAAAAAGGATGTCAATTTTGTTTGGGTACAACATTGCACGACCGCGCAATTGTCAGTTAAAGCGACGCAGTGCCGAATCGCAAAAAGTGCTTTGGTCAGGAAGGGGGTAAATCCTTCCGGGGCTGAAGCGGTTAAAGCGAAACAATTTAAAAATTAATAATTCCTTTAACCACTTCAATACTGGGCACCCCCCTTCTTGCCCTGACCTTCAGCTTTCAGCGCTGTCGCATTTTGAATGATTATTGCGTGGTCATGCTACACTGTACCCAAACAAGATTTTTATCCCTTTTTTTCCCCCACAAATAGAGCTTTTTTTGGTGGTGTTGATCAAATAAAGACCGAAAATTTTGAAGAAAAATTTATTTTCTTTGTTTCTATTACAAAACGTTGTAAATAAGTATGCTTTCTCCTTGACTGATGGGCAGTGATGAGGCTGCACTAACTGGCACCGATGAGGCAGTACTGATTGGCACTAATGATGAGGCACTGATATGCAGCACTGATGGGCACTGATCTGCAGCACTGATATGCAGCACTGATGGGCACTGATATGCAGCACTGATGGGCACTGATATGCAGCACTGATGGGCACTGATATTCAGCACTGATGAGCGACACTGATAGGTGGCACTGGCGGGCACTGTTAGGCAGCACTGATCAGGGGGCACTGGCAGGGATCACTGATGGGCACAGTGTGCCATCCCTAATGGGCAGTGATTGCCATCCCTGGTGGGCTCTAGTGAATTTACCTGGTGGTCGTGGGTGGGCATCCTTGCTGCCCATGGGTGAGCATCCCTGGTTGGTCCTAGATGGGCATCCTGAGGGGGGGGGGCTGCACTGATAATCAATGCAAACCCCCCTGTCAGGAGAGCAGCCGATGGGCTCTCCTCTACTCGCGTCTGTCAGTGCGAATAGAGGAAAAGCCGATACACAGCTTTTCCTGTTTACCACATGATCAGCTGTGTCCAATCACAGCTGATCAAGGTGTTAAGAGCCTCTGTCAGAGGCTCTTTACCAAGATCAGAGATGCGGCGTGTCAGAGTGACACACTACAGCACCGATCGCCACACTGCGCGTCCCCACTTGTTATCCCAGTCAGGATAACAGGACCACTTCCCGACCGCCCAATCTGCTATAGGCCGGACGGGAAGTGGTTAAATATAGTGCCTGGGGGTCACCTTAGTCTGCCTGTAAAGTAACGCATCTGTACCTTGCTGCAGAAAAACTGCCATATGTAAAGAAAAAAAATGCCATTTAAATTGATTTTCCTGGCTGCAAGCCATTGCTGGCAATAGAAAAAAAAATTAACTGCCAGAATTAAGGAAAAAAAGACCCTTATCCGAGCATGCAGGTCAGGTAACGGAGGGACAAGCGATCACCCCCCCCCCCCCCCCC
>BLSH010020568.1:1225429-1239489 GCA_018402905.1 Glandirana rugosa
CATGCATGGCTGGATGGGTGAGCACGGCTGGGTGGATGAGCATGCATGGCTGGATGGGTGAGCATGGATGGATGGGTGAGCATGGATGGATGGGTGGGTGGGTGAGGATGGGTGGGGGGTGGATGGCGTGGTGGGTGGCTGATGATGGCTGGGTGGGTGGCTGATGGTGGCTGGGGGGTGGTGGGTGGGTGGTAAATGCATGGTGGGGGTTGTAATCTGTCACTAGGCAGCGCTGTGGGCATTGCACATCGCCCACAGCGCTGCAGCACGTCCTCTCTCCCCCCTCTCTCCTCTCACACTGCACCGATCGGTGCGGAGAGGAGAGAGAAGCCGGCGCTTCCGCCGGCTTGTTTACATGTGATCACGCCGTCATTTGACGGCGCGATCACGTGGTGAAAGGCCGCTCACAGCGGCTATTCACCGCGATCCGTGATCAGTCGGGTCCCCCGGACCCGACGGTCACGGATGTTACCGTGTGCGTGCCCCAGGGGGCGCGCGGGAAGCGCGATTCTGGGAGGACGTCAATAGACGTCCTCCCAGAATTAAGCAACCGCCCTGTAGACGTCATTTGTCTATAGGGCGATTGTTAAGTGGTTAATGAGTGAAATAACTTTTTTGAAATTAGTTTTTCTGGATATTTTTGTTGTTCTGTCCCACTGTTAAAATAAACCTACCATTAAAATTATAGACTGATCATTTCTTTGTCAGTGGGCAAATTGTACAAAATCAGCAGGAGATCAAATACTTTTTTCCCTCACTGTATGTACTGAAGGGACTGTGAGAGTGCTTTTTAAGAATGCTTGGGAGATCTGTACAGGGAGAGGGGAGATTTGTTCTGGGAAGAGGGAGATGTAGTCTGTAAAGTGTCCTGTGCATTAGGGCACTCCTGACTCCTGCACTGTAGGAAGATTTATCAAAACTGGAGCAGCCAATTCTATATCTCAAATATAATGGGTATACTGCTGCGCAAAGGAAACTCAAAATAACATGAAAAAAGCTGCTAGCACAATATTGCAAATTTCAACAATATCCAAGAACATAAAGGGTAAAAGGTGCAGCGCTAAAAGCTCAATCTTAATAAGATTCAGTCCATAAATTCACTCTTGAAATTCCAGATGAAATAAGAAGATCAAATTAGCCCGTCACCAACACCAAACACACTGTCTCTCACCAGAACCACAGGACCCTTATTACAGGGGTTGGGAACACCTTCTGGCAAGAGAGATCCAGATCAGCATGTATCTGAACGGTGGTCAGAAATCATCAGACTTGAACCTCGATTCCCAGCGTCACCTCATCCTCGACATATGGAATAATAACAGAGGGGGGGACTCATGGTGTAGTAACTCAAATCAGGCTTTATTCACACGAACTGTTATAAACACTTACATTAAAATGATGAAAAACGCACGTATCTGCGCACAAAGAGCCACATCAGTAATTGCTGTAAATTCCCGCTGTCAAGATGGCCACCGCGTCCTTGCCCTCACTCCCGCGTGTCGTCCTAAGCTCCTACCGACGCGTTTCGTCACAGATTGACGTAGTCCCTGACAGCGGGAATTTACAGCAATTACCGATGTGGCTCTTTGTGAGCAGATACGTGCGTTTTTCATCATTTTAATGTAAGTGTTTATAACCGTTCGTGTGAATAAAGCCTGATTTGAGTTACTACACCATGCCCATCACTGCTGCCCATCAATGCCCATCACTGCTGCCTATCTGTGCCGCCTATCTGTGGCCATCAGTGCCACCTATCAGTGCCTACCCGTGCCACCCATCAGTGCCACCTATCAGTGCCCCCCATCACTGCGGCATAGTAATGCCTCCTCATCAGTGCCACCTAATTAGTGCCCAAAGGTGCTGCCTCATCAGTGCAGCCTATCAGTGCCGCCTCATCAGCACACATCAGTGAAGGAGAAAAATTACATATTTATAGAATTTACTGACAAAACAAACTTTTTGAAAAAAAAAAAAATTCTGACTTTGCTTTTTTTTTTTTTTTTTTAGTAAAAAAAAAAAGCAGTGATTAAATACCACCAAAAGAAAGCTCTATTTGTGTGAAGAAAATTATAAAAAAATTTCACATGGTTACTGTGTAGCCTGGCCACGCAATTGTAATTCAAAGTGTGACAACGCTGAAAAATGGCCTGGGCAGGAAGGGGGTGAAACTGCCCAGTATTGATTGAGGTGGTTAAGGGGGTAAAACCTTCTGGGGCTCAAGTGGTTACAGTGATTGTAAACCCTTACATGCAGTGCTTTGAAAAATAATTTATACTAGGGGTGGACCGATTATCGGTGCGGCCGATATTCCCTTTTTTTTTTTTTTTTTTTTAAGCATCAGTATCAGTTACAAACTTTCCGACATTACCATTAGGGCTAATTCCGGGGTTGTACTGGGGGGATGCCTGCAGCTGCAGGCATCACCCCGGTACTGTTCTTTAGAACGGACTGTCAGCTTTGTTGTAATAACAACTGATGCTGCTCAGCAGCCTGCTGGGCTGTTATTACAAGCAGCGGGAGGGGACGGCCTTCCGCCGCGGTCTCCTGTCCCACCGGGAGGCCTGAGCGACCAGCCAGCACGTCCACCGGATCTAGTAACCCGGAAGCGACATCACTTCTGAATTACTGGCATCCTAACTGCGCCAGTTTAAAAAAAAATAGAAAGTATTCAAAAACGCCGATGTTGACGTTTTGAATACTTTCAAGTGCAGTGGAGGGGTTTGAGGACTTATAGACCCCTGCTTCCTCCATAAAGAGTACCTGTCACTGCCTATTACTGTTACAAGGGATGTTTACTTTGTTTATGTCAGCAATAAAAATGATAAGAAAAAAAATTTAACTTTGTAAAAATAAAAAGTTTAAATCTACAGAATATCGGGCTGAAAGGCAGCCGAAAAATCAGTATCGGCCCTGGAAAAAATTATATCGATCGACCCCCTAATTCATACCACTTGAAATTTTCCACATTTTGTCATGTTACAACCTAAAACATAAATGTATTTTATTGGGATTTTATGTGATAGACCAACACAAAGTGGCACATAATTATGAAGTGGAAGGAAAATGATAAATGGTTTTCAAAATATTTTACAAATATGTGAAAAGTGTGGCGTGCATTTGCATTCCGCCCCCGAGTCAGTACTTTGTAGAACCACCTTTAGCTGCAATTAGAGCTGCAAGTCGTTTTGGGTAAGTCTCTACCAGCTTTGCATATGTAGAGCGTGACATTTTTGCCCATTCTTCTTTGCAAAATAGCTTAAGCTCTGTCAGATTAAATGGAGAGCGTCTTTGAACAGCAATTTTCAAGTCTTGCCACAGATTCTCACTTGGATTTAGGTCTTGACTTTGACTGGGCTATTCTAACACATGAATATGCTTTGATCTAAACCATTACATTGTAGCTCTGGCTGTATGCTTAGGGTTGTTGTCCTGCTGGAAGGTGAACCTCCACCCCATTTTGGTTTCATCTGACCAGAGCACCCTCTTCCACGTGTTTACTGTGTCTCCCACATGGCTTCTCGCAAACTGCAAATGGAACTTTTTATGGCTTTATATCAACAATGGCTTTCTTCTTGCCACTCTTCCATAAAAGGCCAGATTTGTGGAGTGAACGACTAATAATTGTCCTGTGGACTGATTCTCCCACCTGAGCTGTGAATCTCTGCAGCTCCTCCAGTGTTACCATGGGCCTTTTGGCTGCTTCTCTTGGTAGGCTTGCAGTCGTGCCATACTTTTTTCCATTTTCAGATGATGGATTGAACAATGCTCCGTGAGATGTTCAAAGCTTGGGATATTTTTTATCCACTAGATTATAGTTGGGGGTATTAGCGTAAAGGGGGCTGAATGCAAATGCATGCCAAACTTTTCAGATATTTGTTTAAAAAAATGTGAAAACCATTTATCGTTTCCTTCCACTTCACAATGATGTGCCACTTTGTGTTAGTCTATCACATAAAATCCCAATAAAATACATTTATGTTTTTGGTTGTAACATGACAAAATGAAGAAAATTTCAAGGCACTGTATAACCAGGGAAGTGACTGCCCTCAGTTGATACAGAGATAAAACAGTCCTCCTACATAAGTTGTACTTGTTTATCTGCTGCCTTCTCTTCTCTACATCTGGTAAAATTGCTCAATTTTAAAGCTTGCCTGAGAGGTCAGAAAAAAGGGGGTGGAGAGAAAAAATTGCACTCCGCAGAGTTCACTGAAGAGAGCTCTGAGAACTGATTGGAGGAAAGAGAAACATCCCCTTTTACACAGCATACAGGAACAGTGCTGAGGCTGTCAATCTGTTGGAGGTCTTTCCCCGTCACCTTTTTTGTCTCAGTGTCTGGAAAACTTGTCAGAAGTAACTCATGCTAATAGCAGAGGAACAAAGCAGCAGATGACTTAGTGATTTTAATTGAGACATGTACACACTAAGAAAAACATGCTTTGTTCATATTTCATGTCTGATGTTTACAACCACTTTAACTGCTTCCCGACTGCGCGCCGTCTTTTCACGGCGGCAGTCGGGGAGCTGGGCGCGAATCGCCGTAAATATACGGCGATTTGCATTTTGGCCACCAGGCGGCGCGCTCGCGCACCCGCCGCACTCCTGAGGAGTGTGCCCGCGGCTCGGGCGGACCCGATGTCCGCCGGCGAGCCGCGATGAGCGGCTACAGGGAAAAGAAGGGGAACCGCCGATGTAAACACGGCGGTTCCCCGCCCTGTCAGTGGGGCATGAGAGATCTACTGATCCCTGTCACTGGGATCAGTTAGATCTCTCATGCCCATGTTAGCCCAACCCCCCCACAGTAAGAACACACCCAGGGAACACAGTTAACCCCTAGCTCCCCCCCCCCCAGGTTAACCCCTTCACTGCCAATGACATTTATGCAGTAATCAGTGGACATTTAAATTTCTGATCGCTGAATAAATGTCATTGGTCCCAAAAAAGTGTCAAAAATGTCCGACATGTCCGCTGCAATATCACAGTACCGCTAAAAATCGCAGATCGCCGCCATTACTAGTAAAAAATAAAAAAAAAATAAAAACCCCAGAACTGAATTCTCATCAACCGTAAACGCGGCCACTTTTGCGCAAACCAATCAATAAACGCCGATAGCGATTTTTTTTATCGCAAATATGAGGAAGAATATAAATCGGCCAAAAACGGTGAAAAAAAATGTTTTTTTTATATATTTTTTTTGGATTTGAATTTTAGCAAAAAGTAAGAAATTTGGGTTTTTTTGCAAAATGGTCGCTCTTCTTTTGTTTATAGCGGCGATCAGAAATGACGCAGAGGCGATCAAATACCACCAAAAGAAAGCTCTATTTGTGGGAAAAAAAGGACGCAAATTTTGTTTAGGTACAACGTCGCACGACCGCGCAATTGTCAGTTAAAGCGACGCAGTGCCGAATCGCAAAAAGTGCTCTGGTCCTAAAGCTGCAAAACCTTCCGGGGCTGAAGTGGTTAAAGTAGGCTGTGTGTAGAAAAGCATAGGTAATGGAACAGTTTCATTTTATTAAAATAAGTGTGCTGAGGTTTGTACGTGGCTGTTAGGCCTGTTCATATTAACAGGTGGTGGGTGGAAAAACCTTGCTCCCCCTATAGTTGCAGGGTGTGCACATGTTGCAGCAATACTTATACCCCTGCTACTTTCCACCGAATGTGACCCATTCAAGTAATTTGGTCCACTCTGCAACCGCACCACAACTGCATGCAATGCATGCGGTTGCAGCACGCTAATGAGGGGGTTCAAGCCGATGGTGGGAAAGCAATACAATGGCTCCTCGTCCCATGACAAATGCTCTCTGAAGAGTAATTTAAATGCAGATCACTCTTCAGTGACTAATGCTAGTGGGAACAAGCCTCTACACTCTTGGCTTGTGGCACAGTTTTATAGCATATTTTGTGAGTAAAAGGATTGTGGCATGTGTGCGGAGTATAGAAGGAATAGGTTCAGGTTTTATTTTAACTATACCCCTTTAAGCCCCTCCCACTGTGATTACAATTTGACCACACCCACAATTTCTTCATACCAGGTTTTTTGGGTGGGTGGATGTGTAAAAAAAAAAAAAAATGGCGGGCCCTGAATGCCTCTGAATTGAGCTACTGTTTGACCTTTTACACTAGTGGCATATTAATCCCAATATTGAATGCATTATATTACATAAATTACACAAATTAGTCTACATTCTTCATATACAGAATTTGCCTTCAAGATAAAAGTAGATATATTCAGTATTTATGGCATGTGTATATTTGACTTTTTTAATTATAAAGAACTTTTTCTAGAGGCCGTAGAGTGCAAAAATATTTTTAAACTTTGTAATGCAGAACCATAATAACATTTGTTGGGTGTGTGCAGGAACATCCTTCAGAACAGGAAGCAGTAGGAAATCTGCCCAATAGAACTAGACAAAAACATAAAGCAGATTTTTCCTGAATGTACAGTACCAGATACAGGCCTCTTTTTAGAACTGGGTTATATGCAGCTACCTTCAGGTTATTGGACACAGCAGCAGCAAAAAAAAGCCGCTGGCACTTCCCCCTATATAAGCTCTCTTACTCATAGCTAGCCTTAGTTTTTTTTGTTAGTGTCCTTCGGTGATGAACTCCCTCTCTTGCTGAGAGAAGTTTATCTTCTCACAAAGTTTTTTTTGCCCTTTTTCCTTTTTCCAATCTACTGAATCTTCTTTCAGCTTCACTGCACTGTAGCCACAGTGCTGTTCTTCTGCAGCCTTTGGATCTGTCAACTCTACAAATGTATTTTGGGGGGCTGTACCTGGAGCCCATTGCACTGAAGACAAGGGTCTGGCCTGTAAAGTTGTTTCTGCAATTGATACTGCTGTAAGTGCTCCCCTTGGCACACAATGCAGTGCATGGTGTAGACATAGGGTTCTCTACAGGTTGAGCCCAGACTCTGAAAACCCCTCCTGTGGTATACCCATCTGGGAGTGCAAGTTGGGAAAGGGGGTAAACCTTCCATATTATTGCATCTGATGGGTAAGTGCTGGGCAGAAGCACTACAGACATTCCCCCAATGTCCCTTCTGTGTACCCCCCATGTGGGTTTGTTTCTGTTTTCTATCATTTGGCTGTAGGTCCAGCATGGCAAGGATGCTTTTTGGTACCCTTTGTACAAAGTGATGTAGTTTCCGGGGAAACATCTATGGGGACACTGTAGAACCATTCTGCCCTATTTTATATGGTATTTTAGTGGCCTGTGTGGCTGGGGTGCCACCGCGCATGTTCAGCATATATGGTGCATACTGTACCTGTGCTGCTTTGATTTGGAGATGGCTTTGGCTTCTGTGAAGCCCAGATCTGCCTCTTTGGATACTGGACACTGACCTGGAAGCATTTCCTGGTAGTGAAGGGCAAAGTAAAGCAGCAACACTCCTATCTTTGGTGGCTTTCCACAGGTGAGTTATTTCTCTTCCCACTCCACTGCAGCAGTGGATCATGAGTACCCCTTTTGAAGACAATTTTGTGCAGGAGTGGCAGATCAGAGACACAGGAACAACATACGGGGTGTCAGCATCATGGTGCTGGGGCCAGGTACCTTATCCTCAAATGGATGACATTTTTTTGATTCTCACCTTTCCTCGGGTAATTCTGTTGAACTGCCCAACTAGTTCAGCCTTTGAATTTACGATTGAGACTGACGTGGCTTTTGAGGAAAGGGGGTGGGGAATTTGGAAGAGGAGGCCTTACCCTTAAAGGCATTGGATCAGGAGGGCACCTCTAGTGCTGAAGTTTTTCCTAAGAGGAAAAAGATTCTTTCTACTCTCTCAGATGCCGTGCACTCTTGGTTTAACCTTGGAACAGCCAGAGTCTGCTCACGCCAAGGTGTCCATGATTTCTGAAAGTTGTTTAAACCAGCAAAGACCTTTCAGGTCTATTCACTTATTGAGCCTGTCCTGGTTCAAGGGGGTGATGGTCGGTCTCACCCAAAGAATACTTTCTCTCTAAGCTTTTGGCCAGCAGTATCCTATTGAGGATCGTTTTTCCTCAAGTGAGCACTTCTGTGGTAGTATGTGAGTGTTTGCCTTTTAAGCTGATGCTGATTTTTGGAAATCTTTTTCATTATTTGTTCTGCCAGAAGGCTCCCACAAGGGTCTCCCTGTGTCTTGTTCCACCATAGCTATGTGGATTAGACAGGTTATTTCTTTTCAGAAAATCTGTTTCCAAAGTTTGCAAAGCTGCCACCTGGGTTTTTTGTTCACACGTTTGTCAAGTTCTGCCAGAGTTAAACCCCTCTGGATGCCAGTTGCAGGCTTAAGATGCTGCAGACTGTTCTCTAGGTTCTCTGCATTGGCATTTTTTCCATGTTGCTCACCCTTAGTTGGACCTCTGTTGGACGTTCCCATTGTAAGGATTAAATAAGCCTGTCTTATCCTGAACTGTACGATCAGGTAAATAGGATTTTTGAGTTGCAAGTAAAAAATATTTCCTGGAGTACAGTACAGGACACAGGTCCTAGACCTCTGTTATGATGACTTGCCTTATGATCTCTTGCCTGCTACAAAACTGAGGCTAGTGGGAAGGGTTGTAAAGGGGAATGTTCCTTCAGCCTTTCTTTTTTGGCAGTGTCCAATCGTCTCAATGTAGCTGCATATAATCCAGTTGTAAGGAATAAAGAAGTACTGTACTCCAGGAAATAGATTTTTTTTTTTTTTTTTTTTAAGATAACTTTATATTAAAAGTTTTTCAGTTAGTGACATAGTATACAAAAAAATAGCTTGATCATAACATACCAAGGTACAGTGCAGATTACTTCAAACAGCACTTTTTTGAGACCAGCCTCGCCCGTTGTGATTTTTGCCGTAATCGGAGCCCGATTTATTGTGTCAAAATCGCACCATAATTGGGGTGCCATTAGGGAGTAATGGCATCGCAAGCGCGTCCGGCATTTTGTCACAATTTGTAAATCACCTAAGTGTGCACAGAGCCTCAGGGTATTTAGACACACTCTCCGCATTTTTCAAATGTATTCAGACATCCATGGTTCTGGTAGGTCAGCTTTTCCAATCCATCGACCCACTGTTGGTGGTACAGGAAAGAATCACTTCATGGCTAATAATTTTCTAGCTATACATAGCAAACAGTTTATGGGCACAGGTAGTTGGGCATCCTTCTCTGGAGTATCCAGCCATCCCAGAACACAAGTCAAGGGAGTGGGGGATTATGGGAGTTGAATGCCAGATGAACCATGTCCACTACTTACTATCCATACCTGAAAAATGTAGGGCAGCGCCAAAACATATGCATTATATCCCATATGTCTCTAAGTCATAAAACTTTGCCAACACAAGTTTTGCAGTGTTTAAAGAATGCACCCTATAAAGTTTGTTTGCACGTTTACAACTTTGTAAAATGATTAAAGCATAAATCTCATCAGTAGATGCAAAGTCACTCTTGCAGACGCTGCCTACAGCTCTGTGCCTGTACCTCTAACGGGCTGTAAATTTCAGAGCTGTAGGCACTGTGAATAGACTTATCAAAACGCTCACAGTCCACTGAAACTACAAGCCCGTCTGCCACGGTGGAAAGTGGGATTTGTAGTTTATTCTTTTACAGATTGCTGTAAATGAATGACGCACTGTGCGGGCGAAGCCCCACACAGCCACGCCAATTTTAAATGTGACAGCAGCTGCGGGGGAGAGGCTCCCCCGCCCACTTTTAGGAACTGGGGTCATGTGGTGCGGGGGGTGTGCTGTGCTCGAACATGTTAAATGATGCACCCTAAATACGGGTGTAACATGTTCCAAAATGTGAACCTATCCTTTAAGTTACAAAAAAAAATTGTTTGTGTATTTGCTATTTTCAGATATGTGTTCATCTGTCTACTTGACTTACTAGGGGCTGTAAAACCAGATGGTTGAGCCACAGTTTGACCACCTGCATAAACAATGACATCCAGCTGCTCGCGGCTGTACACGTGACACAGCAAAAGCTAAACCACATGTCACATGCAGTTGCCCTTTGTACTTAAGTGGATGGCTCATTTCAGGTGCGTGCGGGTGCCCCCTGCACTTGTCTGGACCTATGGAGTCCATCTTGCTCTGCTTGTGCGTGTGGTGCTGGGAATGGCTGCACATAATATTGTAGTTCTAAAGCTTTACAAGTAGTGGAGACTCTGGCGGGGTCCTGGCACCCATGTACCTGGAGTTGGGTAGCGTGACCAGGGGTGCAGTATGAATAGGAATCTCAGAGGAGAAAAAATATTAAAACATCAAGTGTGTGTAAGTTCTGCTATTATCAGCTAATTTAGGACAAGAAATGACTTTAAAGTGGTTTTAAAGCCTAAACATGGTTTAACCTAATGTATTCCCTGCATGAAGGTAAAAAATGTTTAGGTATTAGTATTGCCCCCTCACTCCCCCTTACACTTACCTGAGCCCTCACTCGATCCAGCTCTGTGCTGGACTGTAGTGGCTCTCCCTGCTTGCACAGGCTTTGCTGAGGCAGCATGAGCCATTGGCTCCTCCTGCTGTCAGTCAAATCCTATGGCGAGGGAGTGGGTGTTGGGTCTGATCCATCCTGTGTGTGTCTATGGACACAGGCAATGTGGCTTGGGATCGAGCCCGCAGGTGTGCCACAATAGGAAGGAGCTTCCTGTGGTTTTACACTGAGAAGAGGAGGATCCAGGAGTGCCAGCAGGTAAATTCAGAAGAGGATGATCATTGCCACTCTGCAATTCTATTGCCCTGAGCAGATAAGTAGGACATGTTTGTTATTTAACAAAAAAAATATGTACTTTACAACCACCTAAGTACCACTTTAAAGTTATAGAAAACCCATACATAAGCCCACTGACTAGCCTCATGTGATACACAGTAATTAAATCCTAAGCTACACTTGTTTATCTGCACATTTCTCTCTATAGCCTTCCAAAGTACACAGTTTAGGGGTTTCTCAGCTTCCAGGAGGCAGGGAGTGGGGATCTGATGCAATGCACTGCACAGCATGCAGAGATCTGAGTGTAATATGAGATCTGAGTGGAGGAAAAGGACACACACCCTTCTACACAGTCTCACTGGGAAATGTACACATCTAAAGCTGTTAATCACCTGCTGCATGATAGATGGAAGGAGAGGCAAGGATGTCCCTAAGGATTGCTTACTGTCTGGGAAAACTGTCAAGCTTGCCACACGAGATTCCTTTTTTTTTTACTTCAGCCAGTGAGCTGAACTGAATCCCCACTGTGCTTATTGTATTCTGACAGTGGGGAGACTCCTCTACATACAAGGATTGAGCGGCTTTTATCCAACATGGTGGTTGAACTGCAGTCGATCTGTAGATCGACTGAACTACACTGGCCCAAACATGGATCAAAATTTGCCTATTCCCTGTTGAATTGGCCAAATTTCGATCCATGTATGGCCAGCTTCAGAAGTGTTTCATGCAGATAGCATGATGGAGAGAGCAGGCAGGATCCACAGGTGCCATGAACTGAGGCAAGTACACACTATGACTATGCTTTGTTCATTTTTAATTTCAGAGGTGTACAACCCCTTTAATGTACTTCTAAGGTTTTTTTTTACTTTTTGAGAAATGGTAAAAAGATACAAGCACTTTTTTTGTTTTTGCCACCTGTTAACATCTTTGGGAGTGAACAACATTATTTTCCCACTTGGTAATACATATTTAGTTGAAGGTTATCAGGTATCCAAGCTTACCTTCTCCTTTGGACTAAAGTCAATGTAGACACTATGGGGTTTATTTACAAAAGTTAGAGCGTGCAAAATCAGTCTCACTTCTGCAGAGAAACCAATCAGCTTCTAACCTCAACTTGTTCAATTAAGCTTTGGTAATAAAACCTGGATGCTGATTGGTTTCTATGCAGAAGTGTGACGAATTTTGCACTCTCTAGATTTAGTAAATAAAACCCCGTTGTGAAATCAAGCCCCAATGATTAGCATTTGGTTTCTGCTGTATTGTACACACATGCCTTTTTATGAAAGTGTCTTCTGTTTAACTGCATCAACATTACTCAGTAGCACATGCAAACTCCCGTGAGAATGTGACATCCTCATTGTCATACTATAAATTTATGTTTATTTGATATGGCTGATCTGTTTAGCACTGCGTTTTTTCTATGTGCTGTACAGTATCGGCTTTAGGGTCACGTGAGTCCTGTTGGCTGAGCAAAGGATCTAACTAGGACATTGTGCACCAAGGGGTACAGCAAGTAGCTCCCCGATCTTACAACATATTCAATGAACTTAAAGCGAATACCTGAAACAATCTACATAAATACTTTTTAAATAATGATATCTCTCTGCCTACTGCAGGTGCTGCATTTGGCAGGTTGGTTGGGGAGAGCATGGCTGCTTGGTTCCCAGATGGTATTCACAGTGATGGCAGTACATATCGGATTGTGCCAGGTGGTTACGCAGTTGTTGGTAGGTCCCTGTTTTCGTCATCATTATTTGTTTGTTTACTTTGCAGCCATCTTCATGATCCTTTTTATTCACCAGGTGCTGCAGCACTGTCTGGAGCAGTCACACATACTGTGTCTACAGCAGTCATTGTCTTTGAGCTGACGGGGCAGATTTCTCACATCCTACCAGTGATGATTGCCGTCATTCTAGCAAATGCTGTAGCACAGAGTCTGCAGCCATCACTTTATGACAGCATTATCCGCATAAAAAAATTACCTTATCTTCCAGAACTGGGTTTTGGTCACCAAGAGTAAGTATCACTTTCTGATATATTAATATTGAACTATTTTCTTTGCTTATACTAAGGCTGGGCATAACCCAAGAGTCTAAGTTAAAACATCAACTGATATGTTTTATAAGGTGTTCCTGAGTTTATTGTAGGAATATTTTATCTGGCTTCCTAGAATTTCCTGTTGGGCTCCATATGTGGCTGACTGTGCCCTCCTCCGTTCAGTATAATTTTTCATTCCCAATTTACAGTTTATAGTTTTTGGTTTTTCATCTGCAGCATCTATAAAATATAATAGACACTGTTTTATAAAGTTATCTATTAGGCTGTGGCTAACTAAATATCGCTTGCAAATGGAAAGAAAATCAAAGCGGTTATCGCAAAAGTGTGAAATGTAAAATATGTAATCTGGATTTGCCATAAGGCAGCTTGTGCTCAGAAACAGAAGAAATTATGATTTCCTAAAATTATGTGTTTTAGTTTATTGTGTAAAAATGAATTTAGATAATGAGAAAAAAAGTTAATTTATGTATATGTACCAGATCCCAAGAGGAGTTTTCCTGCCTCCAATGTGTAGAGAACATATTTGAACTGAAGGATTGAATTTGAATCTGAAATCGTGAATCTGGATTATTTTTAAAATATTAGAATTGTTGACTGACAATACACATCCCTTTATGGCTTTACATTTTCTTAATAGAAATACATGACACCTTCAAATGCAAAATAAACGCAAAGCAAATTTGTACTTTACAGGTGAAACCATCACTTGCACACCATGTAGCTGCTCTCCAAATCTATCCTTTGACATTTCAAAATTGTAAACCTTTTATTGAGACTATAATAATTTTGATTTGAAGTTGCCACTGTTAAGAAAGTAAATGGGGAACAATATATCCCTGTCCTACAAACATTCAAAAGTCACCTTGAATGTTCGTATATAATCCTGTAAACAATTCGAACACTTCTCTGGCTCTAAGAGCCCATTCACACAGGGGCGACTTGCGATCCGACTTGAGTTGCCTCAAGTCGCCCCAAGTCGCTTGACATTTGAAATCCCATTGAAATGAATGGGAGCCGTCTTTTTACAGTTCGCTGAACCCCGCTGAACTCCGTTGAGTTCAGCCTAGCGTTCAGCGGGGACACACTTACCCGAGAATCTCGGTCTCTTCACAAGCTTAACAAATGTCCTAATATATGCTTGTAAGTTCCACTGAAAACTTACAAACATCCTGTCCCTATATAACAAGGGGTAAATGAAAGAATTGTCACCGTTGAAGTTTAGTTTTAATAATATCAGAGTTATTTTCCAAATGTTAAAACTTTACAGTTTCCTATCTAAACCTCTCGTCGATGTACCACACGTTCACTACCAAAGTGGACATTTCATGTTTA
>BLSH010020568.1:1263779-1281914 GCA_018402905.1 Glandirana rugosa
CCTCCAGGATTTCTCGAGAGCTTCTCCCATCCTTTGGAACTCCCTACCCCAATCAGTCCGACTGTCTTCTAATCCATCCATCTTTAGACGATCCCTGAAAACCTCTCTCTTTTAAAGAAGCCTATCCTGCTTCTACCTAATACTTTCTTTCTACATCAGCTCATCCCCCACAGCTTTTACCTTTTGTATCAATTGACCGTCCCTCTTAGATTGTAAGCTCTAACGAGCAGGGTCCTCTGATTCCTATTGTACCAAATTGTGATGTAACTGTACTGTCTGCCTTCATTTTTGTAAAGCGCTGCGCAAGCTGCTTGCGCTATATAAATCCTGTATAATAATAATGTATAATAATATAGTGATGTGTCACCAGTTTGAGCATTGTGGGAGATTAGCTCATAGGTTCAACTTTCCTGAGGCAAATAGTGAGCGTGCAGGCAACTTTCTTTAAAATCTGACAGCTTGTCAGGTTTAATTACAAGATAGGTTTGCAGGTTATAAAAGAAACAAAACAGAAAATAAGTCCTTGCTGTCTGGCGCTTAACTGAACAGTATAGTTTTCTCACTATACGGCGTGGGGCTGGCCCCGACACCCACAAAAACGCAAGTCAAAATGCAAACCTTTTCCAAGCAGACACAGAGCTCCCTCAGATCGCCTCTGAGTTCCAGGTCAGAGCTCAAGTGAGATCTCTTCCTGACTATTTAAGCCACCTGCTGGTGGACTCCAGTGGACCACAAACTCCAGACCGGAACCAGCCCAGCCACATTGGCTGGTAAAATCCGGACCGGACTTTGTTTAATCCAGTCCAAATGAACGCATACGAGGTGACAAGTAGCATCCATCTACCACTTCACCTCACATACCATCACATATCCTCCCCCTCTGCTCAAGCCTCTGCAGCTGAGCAGCTGTCCCAACCATACAGTGGACCCGGGAGAGGGCATCCGCATTGTTCTGGAGTTTTCGTGCCCGGTGTTCCACTGGCCAGGAACCACCTAGTCACCTGATTTTATTTTTCTCCTTTTCGTCACACATCCACTTCAGGGCGGCATGGTGGGTGACTAGCCTAAACGACCTTCCTAAAAGGTAGTACTTCAGTGCCTCTAAGGCCCACTTGATAGCCAGGCCCACCTTCTCCATAATGGTGTAGTCCCTCTCATGCCTGTTAAGCTTCCTGCTTAAGTAGACAACCGGGTGCTCCTCACCGTCTCTGATCTGGGACAGAACAGCACCTAGTCCCACCTCAGAGGCGTTTGGCGATACAACAAACTCCTTTGTGAAGTCCGGGGTCATGAGCACCGGTTGTACACAAAGGGCCTGCTTAAACTTCTGGAATGCCTTCTCTGCTTCGGGATTCCACTTAACCATGCCCGACCCTCTCCCCTTCATCAGATCGGTCAGAGGGATGGAAATGATGGCAAAGTTGGGTAGGAACCTTCTGTAATACCCTGTAAACCCCAGGAAAGCACAAACCTGTTTTTTTATTCATCGGTTGGGGCCATTTTTGAATTGCCTCCATCTTATTGGTCTGGGGCTTGATCAGTCCCCGGCCAATAGCATACCCAAGGTATTTGGCCTCCTCCAGGCCTATGGCACACTTTTTTGGGTTGGCTGTTAAACCTGCTGCCCTAAGAGAATCTACGACTGCATGTACTCGGGGCGGATGCGATTTCCAATCTGGACTGTGGCTGACCACATCACCTAAATAGGCGGCTGCATAGGGGCTATGCAGCCTCAAGGTTTTGTCCATCATTCTCTGGAAGGATGCAGGGGCCCCAGGCAGACCAAACGGCATTTGTTTGTACTGGAAGGACCCCTCGGGGGAAGAAAAGGCTATTTTTTCCTTTGCAGACTCCGTTAGGGGGATCTGTCAGTAGCCCTTAGTTAGGTCTAGGGTTGTTATGTACCGGGCACCTCCCAGTCTCTCCACAAGTTTGTCAACCCACAGCATCGGGTATGCGTTAAACTTAGAAACATTATTCAGTTTCCTAAAATCGTTACGAAACCTGATAGTGCCATCGAGCTTTGGGACCAGCACTATAGGGCTCGACCAGGCGCTTTGGGACTCCTATATCACGTCTAACTCCAACATGGTTTTTATGTCCTTCGCCACCGCCTCCCGTCTAGCCTTAGGTATTCGGTAGGGTTTTACATTTACGCAGACCCCTGGTTCTGTAATTATGTCATGTTGTAGTATGGTGATCAGTCTGTGTAGGGGAGAGAGTCTGCTTTTCCTTTACGTCATTTTGTTGCGTCAGTGACAAGGACTCAGTTATGGGGATGTCCGGGGTCATGGATAGCCTGTCCTCTTCAGGAGTGGGCACTGCCAATAAACTCTGTCTTTTCACGGTTTTAAGAGATTCATATGGTAAATTTGCTCGGGTTTCCTTTCTCCTGGCTGGTAAACTTTGTAGTTCACTTCCCCTACTCTTTCCCTAATCTCAAAGGGGCCCTGCCACTTTGCTAGGAATTTACTTTCAACCATGGGAACTAGCACCAGCACTCTGTCTCCAGGGTTGAAAGTCCGGGTTTTGGCACCCTGATTATAAACCCTTCTCTGGGCTTGCTCCATGTGCTCTCGCACCAGGGGCAGGACTGCTGGGATTCGATCCTGCATCAAGGAAATATGCTCGATGACACCCCTATATGGGGTTGCCTTTCCTTCCCAAGTCTCTTTTGCGACATCTAGCAGACCCCTGGGATGATTACTATACAAGAGTTCAAAGGAGGAATATCCCGTAGATGTCTGCGGAACCTCTAATATGGCAAATATGAGATACGGCAGCAACATATCCCAATCTCTCCCATCGTTTTCCACTACCTTTTTCAACATGATTTTGAGCGTTTTATTAAACCTCTCTAGTCCATCCATTTGGGGGTGGTAGACCGAGGTACGGAGATGGGAGATTTTATACAACCTGCACAATTCCTTGGTTACACGAGAAATAAACAGGGTGCCCTGATCCGTTAAGACCTCTTTAGGGATCCCCACCCGACTAAACACCTTGACCAACTCCCTGGTGATAGTCTTTTAGCGGAGGTGTTCCACAAAGGTATGGCTTCTGGATAGCGGGTCGCAATATCTAGAATCCCCGGGCAGACTTTACCCACGAGGTCCATGCCAATTCTTTCGAAAGGCACTTCAATTTTGGGCAGTGGAACAAGTGGACTACAAAAATGGGATGAGGACGCAGAGAGTTGACACTCAGGGCAGGATTCACAATACACTCTGACATCTGCATGCAACCCGGGCCAGAAGAATCTCTGGGTTATTCTCTCCCTGGTCTTATCCATACCCAGATGTCCCCCCATTACATGTCCATGGGCTAGATCTAGCACCACCCTGCGAAAGGGTTTGGGAACCATTAGCTGTTCCACCTCGTCCTCCCTGTGTTTCACCACCTGATACAACAAATTATTTTTAAGAGCCATGTAGGGAAAAGACAATCCCAATTAGGTGCCAAAGGTTCCCCATCCATCACATTCATGTTTTCTCTGGCTCTAAGGAGAATGACATCCTGTAGTTGCTCTGTACAGAAGTCGTTTCTCTGGACTTCTAAGTCAGGTACTACATTTGGTTCACTCTCATGGTCAGAGACATTTTCTGGGTCATTAGCCCCCAGCTGGGAGCCATCTTCCAGCGCCTCCGGCTCCCCAGCCAGCAAAGGAAAAGGAAGAGGGTCTTCTCCCTCCTCGGTCCTGCCACCAGTCTCCCCTTCCATTTGGCAAAAAGGGTCTGGTGAGAGTTCCCGTGCTTCCGCAGCAGTGGGAGCTCTATCCTCCAGAATCCCTGTGCCTTACCATAACCTCCAAAAATGTGGAAAATCCCTGACCACTAGGGAGTCATAAAGCAGTGAAGGTACCACCCCCACTAAATGAGTCACACTGCCCCAAGGGGTGTCAATCTCAACCACCACAGTCTGGTAGTTACGAGTGTCCTCATGGATGCAAATGACCCTGACAGTGCTAGGGTGTAACCTTGCAAGATTTACACTATTGCTTTTTACCAACGTTACCACACTACCAGAGTCAGGCAGTGCAGTGACTGGTTTCCCATCAACAAAAATCACATACATTTGCTTCTCCATGCGAACATGATGCTGTATATGTGACCTGTGCAAAAAGAGAAAGGCGTCTATTCACATAAGTATAATCGCATTGCATGGGTTCATCCTTCAGGAGACAATTGGCAGCAATATGGCCCAATGCATTGCATCGGTAGCACTGTATGTGCTCTATAGCCAGTCCTCTCAAGGCTTCTTTGGCCAGTCTCCAGGTCTAGAGCCCACAGTCTCTTTAGCAGTAGCAGTCTTATCAAACTTCCCCACGTTTCTGAACCCTGGAACAGTCTTACCGGGTCCACCGGGCGATTTTTTTTCACCCCTAGATACATTGGAGTGGGGCGCAGATGGGTGCAACAAGTCCTCAGCAGCAGTGTATCTCTCCACGAGGTCCACGAGTTGGTTGGTGGTTTTGGGGTCCCCATGACTGACCCATTTCCTCAAAGCAGCAGGGAGCGCACATAGATAGTGGTCCATGACCACACGCTCCACAATCTGGGGACCTGGCAAAGTCTCCAGCTGTAGCCACTTCCTGGTGAGGTGGACCAGGTCGAACATCTGCGAGCGGGGTGGCTCGTCGGTGTGGTAGGTCCACTGATGCACCCGTTCGACCCGGACTGCCATGGTGACCCCTAGGCATGTGATTATCTCTGCCTTTAGAGTCTCATAGTCCTGAGCCTATCTGGTTGCAGATCAGAGTATGCTTTCTGGGGTTCACCGGTCAAGAATGGTGCCTAACCGTCCCGCCCAATGTTCTTTTGGCCATCCTTCCCGAAGAGCGACTCTTTCAAAAGTCGTGAGATATGCCTTCACGTCATCCGCAGTTGTCATCTTCTGCATGTGGTAAGAGGCGCGTACAAACTTTGGTTCCACTGTCACTGGAGGTGTGGGCCCCCTCTTTAATTCCAGCAGGGCCTCCAGAAACTGTTGCTTCATCTGCTGTTGTGCTGCAATTTCTTGGTGACTTTCCTCCCGCTGTGCTGCAGTGGCCTGGCAACTTTCCTCCCACTGGGCTGCAGCAGCCTGTGCGACTCGGAGGTTGGTTTCCTGTAGAGCCATCTGTTGTGCTGCAGCGGCCTCTGTGACCTGACGGTTGGTTTCCTGCTGAGCTGCCTGTTGTGCTGCAGTGGCCTCTGTGACCTGGAGGTTGGGCTGAGCTGCATTGGCTTGCAGGATTGCCTTCAGCATTTCCTTCATCTTGGAAAGTTGCCCGCTGAACTCCACCACGTGTGAGAGATTAGCTCGTGGGGATCAACTTTCCTGAGGCATATAGCGTGCAGGCAACTTTCTTTGAAATCTGGCAGCTTGCCAGGTTTATTTACAAAATAGGTTTGCAGGTTATAAAACAAACAAGACAAAAAATAAGGTCCTTGCCATCCGGCGCTAAACTGAACAGTATAGTTTCCTCACTATATATAATATATTGTGGGGCTGGCCCGACACCCACAAAAACAGAAGTCAAAATGCAAACCCTGTCTTTTTAAAGTCCAAACAGACACAGAGCTCCCTCAGATCCCCTCTGAGTTCTAGGTCAGAACTCAAGTGAGATCTCTTCCTGACTATTTAAGCGACCTGCTGGTGGACTCCAGTGAACCAGCCTTGCCACGGTGGCTGGTAAAAGTCGGACCGGACTCTGTTTAATCCAGTCCAAATGAACGCATACGAGGCGACCGGTATCGTCTGTCTACCATTTTGCCTCACATACCGTCACAACATACACAGGAAGTATTGACGCTGCACAAATTCCAGTAAAGTCTCAATTTTTGAAATTCAGAAAATGGGGCACAGTCACTCTTCAGAAGTATGTCTTACGTCTGTACCCTAGTTGGTAGTGCGTGTGGCAAATGAATGTGCTTTTTTGGAAACCAACATTAATTTGATGCAAAGATGTGCCATAATTCGATAGACTTAAACAGTTAAACACTTTAACCAGTAGAGATCCGTGCTGTAGCTGTCTTTCTAATTTCCCTGAATTGCCCGGCGGACGTCCATGGACATCCCCTTTGCGCGCGCTCCCCGTGCGCACTCACAGCCTGCGGCGGAGCGCTCTCACCGCAGACCTGCGATCACCTGTTAGAGCTGCAGAACGGGGAACCGCCGATGTAAACACAGCGATTCTCCGTTCTGTGAAGGGGGACATAACAGATCTACTGATCCCTGTCACTGGTATCAGTTAGATCTGTTATGTCCCGGCCAGCCCTGCCCCCATACAGTTAGAACACATGCAGGAAACGCCGTTAACCCCTTCACTGCCCCCTTAGTGTTAACCCCTTCCCTTCCCTGCCAATGACATTTACACAGTAATCAGTGGACATTTAAATTTCTGATCGCTGTATAAATGTCATTGGTCCCAAAAAAGTGTCAAAAATGTCTGACATGTCCGCTGCAATATCGCAGTCCCGATAAAAATCGCAGATCGGCGCCATTACCAGTAAAAAAAAAAAGCCATAAATCAATTCTCATAGTTTGTAGACGCGCTAACATTTGCGCAAACCAATCAATATACGCCAATTGCGATTTTTTTATTTTTTTTTAACAAAAATATGTAGAATAATATATATCCAAATAAAAGTGTAAAAATGTAAAAACAGGTGTATGAAGAGATGCACACAAATAAAGGAAACTGCAAAGTCCTCGTGATCAAAGTGGTGAGGATAAGATCTCAGATGTGCGTCCCATCACCAGTGAACCCCGCCACACACAGCCCCTTACCGGATCAAACCAACCCCCTGTTACGGGGGGGGTCAGTGTACGCCTTTTGAGTATATACACGCAGCCGGCAAACTCCAGGCGTGGGCAGCCAGGTCCAACACTTAACTCAGCATTCCTTTCAGTGCCACTGTATGCCAGTACCCCTTCACACTTTCCTCCTCACAAAAGGTCCGATCACATGATGGATAGAAAAGAAAAACCAATAGTGCAGATGGTACAACACTTTTAATGTAGAAAACGTTTAAAATATACTCACATTTAAAAAGTATAAACAGCGCTTCACAATTCCCAAAGTAGGGCGTCCAGCTACTAAGATGGCGGCGCTCCTCTAATCAATTAGCATCCAGTTAGGCAGATCCTTGTATCATATAGTTATTGGTAGATCAAATATGCTGCAGAAATCTCCCTCCACTGAGTCTGGCTGCAATCATTTAACTGTGGGCAGCTGATATACATAAAAAATATATATCGGCCAAAACTGATAAATGATATTTTTTTTTTTTGGATATTATAGCAAAAAGTAAAAAATATTGTTCTTTTTTCAAAATCGTTGCTCTTTGTTTATAGCGCAAAAAATAAAAACCGCAGAGGTGATCAAATACCACCAAAAGAAAGCTCTATTTGTGGGGAAAAAAATATAAAAATTTTGTTTGGGTACAACGTTGCACGACCGCACAATTGTCATTCAAAATGCAACATCACTGAAAGCCGAAAATTGGTCTGGGCAGGAGGGGGGTTTAAGTGCCCAGTAAGCAAGTGGTTAAAGAGCAACTCTTCAACAGTGATCACTCTTCACACTACCTCTCAATATCCCTTGTTGCTGGAAACAGTCCAACTCTGGGCAAGAGTTAAAACACTTGAATGCACACATACTTCACAGACAAAAAACCCAATATAAACATTTACGTAAACTATATGGCATCATATATGGCAACTTGCAGTCCAAATGCATGAAATGAATGTTAGAGGAGTTATCACATACACTCTGTTGATTTCTAAAAAAAAAAATCAATGTTCTCCTAAAGTTTCAGAAAGGAGTGATCTGCAAAAATTGTCCACTCCACATTCACTCTCAATGGGCCTCTTACTGCAAAAGTACACAGGTCTCTGCTTTCGCACTCAATCAGGGGCGGCTCATGTATTATGGGCGCCGCCCCCCCCTGTCCCTGCTGTTGCCCTCCTATCCATGCGCCCGGCCCCTTTCAGGATGCCGGATGCATGGTTTCCTATGGCGGGGGCGGGAGGAGGTGTTAATTTTTAAGCACCTGATTAGAGCCACAGGCTCTAATAGGCTTCAAAATAGTGTGTGACGATAGCAAATTAATTTTCGCTATTTTTCACACTACCGTTCAGTGAGACCTGTCTCCCAATTGGCCAAAGCGCCAGGCTTTACGATTGGATGCCTAGCGCTTGGAAGAGGAGACACATGCCGGAGCCGCCGCTGCTTGCGTGCCCACATTCTAGAGCAGAAGAGGAGAGCACCCCACTGTCAGCAGGCTGTCTGAACAAGTGCCGGACCTCCTGGGGGGGGGGGGGGGCCTAACGGCTATAAGTGCCTCAAGCCCCCGGCTGCCCCAGTGGTTCATCAATCCACTTATTTCAATGAAGATTCCAGTGCAGAGTACCTGAGCTACCATGAGGACATGTTACTGGTCTGGGACTGGACAGGGTTGTACTGATGCACAGTAACTGGACAGAATCCAAAAGGTTTGCCTGAACTATCTTTGCCAGATGCGAATGTACAGCTAATGTTTTTATGGGGATGAGTTATGTAGATCGTCCAGCCTTTTCAGTAGCTATCAGCACAGATAAATGTCTCACCAACCTTTCTGTGCTCTACCAGGTAAATCAGAAGATGCATATCTGTGGTGTGGCAGAGTCCAGGCTGCGGCAGAGTCAGCCAGATGTTGGTCGATGTGTGTGTGAATGTTCCTCCAGGACCTATCATAGAGCCATAGCTTCCTTAGTGTGTCATGTCAGGCTTGCCCTGAAATTAGCCTCCTCATTTTTCAGTGCAGAGTGCGGGTGTAGGGGGTCTGTGGATGGTGAAGGAGGGGAGGGTCTGTCTCCATAGAGGAGGGGATAGAAGAGGTACACTGCTCCCCTCTCCTTCTGTCTGCTCCATAATCCAGGGGTCTGCATCCAGGTCCCCAGAGCCTGCCACATCTGGATGCTGCTACAGGGTAATTTCTCCCCTTGCCTGGGGCCACAGGAGCACAGACTTAACCCTTCCCCTTCTCATCACTTTTCCTAATCATATGGGAGACCTGGAAAACTAGAAGTGCCAGCTATCTTGGTGCTTGTGGTTGCAACTCATTGGGATTGACTTACTAAAGGCAAATAGCCTGAGCACTTTGCAGTTGCACTCTGCAAAGGCATTTGCTCCAGAGCTTAGTAAAAATGAGGAAGCATAATTTTGCAAATATATGCATATATACCCTGATCTGTGAGGCTGAGCTATATACCCTGATCTGTGAGGCTGAGCTATATACCCTGATCTGTGAGGCTGAGCTATATACCCTGATCTGTGAGGCTGAGCTATATATCCTGATCTGTGAGGCTAAGCTATATACCCTGATCTGTGAGGCTGAGCTATATACCCTGACCTGTGAGGCTGAGCTATATACCATGATCTGTGAGTCTGAGCTATATACCCTGATCTGTTAGGCTGAGCTATATACTCTATCCTGTGATGCTGAGCTGTATACAGGCGGTCCCCTAGTTACAAACATCTGACTTACAAAGGACTCCTACTTACAAACGGAGGTAGACAACAGGAAGTGAGAGGAAATCTACCCATAGGAAGGGAAATTCACTCCTGTAAGAGTTATTATGGGAAAAAGGTGTCTCCACTGATGCTTTATCACCAAGGTTTGTTTTCACAACAGCCCAAAATTTTCAAAATCCAATTATCATTGGGACAGGAGGTGAGGTGAATTCTTCTGAACAGAAACATAGACAGCAAAACAAACATTACAGGGGTGTTAACCCTTCCCTATGCGATCCAAAAAGCATAAAAATAGTTTTTTTCCTGAAGCTACACTTAACCACTTCAGCCCCAGAAGGATTTCCCAGGTTAGGACCAGAGCACTTTTTGCGATTCGGAACTGCGTCGCTTTAACTGACCATTGCGCAGTCGTGCGACTTTTTACCCAAACTAAATTTGCACCCTTTTTTTCCCACAAATACAGCTTTCTTTTGGTGGTATTTGATCACCTCTGCGTCATTTCTGATCGACGCTATAAACAAAAGAAGAGCGACAATTTTGCAAAAAAAAAATGTTTTCCTTACTTTTTGCTAAAATACAAATCTAAAACAAATATATAAAAAAACATTTTTTTCATCGGCTTTGGCCGATTTATATTCTTCCTCATATTTTTGGTAATAAAAATCACAATCGGCATTTATTGATTGGTTTGTGCAAAAGTGGCCGCGTTTACAGATAATTAATTTCTGGGGTTTTTATTTTTATTTTTTTTTTGCTAGTAATGGCGGCGATCTGCGATTTTTAGCAGTACTGCAATATTGCAGCGGACATGTCGGACCATTTTGACACTTTTTTGGGACCAATGGCATTTATACAGCGATCAGAAAGTTAAATATCCACTGATTACTGTATAAATGTCATTGGCATTGAAGGGGTTAACCTGCAGGGGGAGATCTAGGGGTTAACTGTGTTCCCTGGGTGTGTTCTAACTGAGGGGGGGGGCTGGGCTGTTATGGGCATAAGAGATCTAACTGATCCTAGTGACAGGGATCAGTAGATCTCCTATGCTCCCACTAACAGAGCAGGGAACCGCCGTGTTTACATCGGCGGTTCCCCGTTCTTTTGCTGTGTCCGCCCGATGTCCTCCGGCGAGCCAAGGGGCACACTCCTCAGGAGTGTGGTGGGCGCACGCGCCCCCCCCCCCCCCCAGCGCCACCCGCAAATCGTCGCTTATTTACGGCGACTTGCGGGACGCATCCACACTGCCGCCGTGAATATATGGTAGGCAGTGTGGAAGTGGTTAAAAAAATTTACCTTTTCCGACTTACATACAAATTCAACTTAAGAACAAACCTACAGACCCTATCTTGTTTGTAACCCGGGGACCACCTGTATTCTGTCCTGTGATGCTGAGCTGTATACTCTGCCCTGTTATTCTGGGGATGTATACTCTGTCCTGTGATGCTGAGCTGTATACTTTTTCCTGTGATTCTGGGGCTGTATACACTGCCCTTTAATGCTGAGCTGTAAACTCTGTCCTGTGATGCTGAGCTGTATACTCCTGACACTATGGGTGGAAGCAAGCGGAATACAGGGCACTGAGTGGGTGGTTTTTGTAAGGGGTGTGGCTTATGAGAAGTGGGAGGGGTCAAAAAGGAAGGGTAAGGTCTTGCGTCCCCCCATCCTAAAACTTCACCGGCCGCCACTGCACTTGATACAGAAACCTTACACCTACTCTGATGTCTGGTCAGGGGAGGGCTGGGCCAGGGGGCAGGGTGGCAATTGCCCCCCAGGCCATCCTAACTTACATTCAAAATGGCTGACGGCCGCTGCCCTCTCACACTTTTTTCTTCTTGTGGAGGAAGGAAGCAGGGGCCAGGGGTGTAGCCACCAACTACCTGCAGGCAAAGGGGGGGAGGGCACCTAGGGCCGGCTGTGTTGATGTGCACTGGCGAGCCTGCATTGATGGGCACTGATCAGGTTGCATTTGATAGGCACTGATGAGGCTGCATTGATGGGCACTGATGAGGCTAAGCTGATGGGCACTGATGAGGCTGCATTGGTGGGCACTGATGAGCTGCATTGATGCTTTCTTTTTGTTAAACCTCCTTTGTTGCTATTAACATTAAATTGTTACCACATTGTATCATATTTGTCTTGCTTCATAACATCAATATCCGTTATAAAACCAGGTGCGCATGGATGGTGACCTGATTTGGTGGTTCAATGGACCCCTTGACTGGTCTTGCCCCCCAGGCCTAAGGCTGCCAGCCCTCCCCTGTGTCTGGTACACAAAGTGAGGAGGTGGCTATACTAACAATGCTATTTTAGTATAGCGATCTCCCTGATGAGCTACTGTGTTCTGGCGGGGGGGGGGGCAGACCCCCTATCAGAACACAGCGCTCGCACACAATGGCTAACCGGATTCCGATTCAGCAGATGGACAGGCTGCTGGATGGACAAGTTGCTGTACACACGAGCTGAATGAGGGCCAGTTTCTCTTGAACCAGCCGATACTGGCTGATATTCGGCCCGTGTGTACCAGGCATTGGTTTGCCCTTCCTTCTGCCACAGCCAGCTTTTTTGGCTCTCCTGTCTCTTGTTGCTCTTGGGTTCTTTGGCAGCACTGTGGCTTGAGTATCTATATTGCATGCTCAGCCCCTTGCTAGTTTGGACGCTGTCAGCTGTGCAGCCAACAGCATCCTAGCAGTCGATGACTTTTACAAATATGGTCCTGTCATATTTGGGTAATGTTAGCCAGTACCCTGCCCCATTGTTTACTTTCTGCTTTTAGCCAGGAACTTTCTCGGCCAGCAGCTGAATGGGGCCAGATATGAGTCATCTGTTACCTGGGAGATGGCGACCAACAGCAACTTAGCAGCCACAAGCCTTGTATGGGAAGCTGTCACATTGACAACTTCCTACACAAAATGTCCCTACCTCTGGTGTGTCTTTGTAAGCCAACTCGGAGTTGGTCCTAAAGCAGTATTAAATCACATAGAGTTGTTCTCATAAGTTTACATACCCTGGCAGAATATGATTTCTTGGCCATTTTTCTAAGAATATGAATGATAACACAAAAACTTTTTTCACTCTTGATTAGGGTTTGGCTGAAGCCATTTATTATGAATCAACTGTGTTTACTCTTTTTAAATCATAATGACAACAGAAACTACTCAAATGATCCCGATCAAAAGTTTACATACCCCAGTCTTAATACCGTGTATTGCCCCCTTTAGCATCAATGACAGCTTGATGTCTTTTGTGGTATTTGTGGATGAGGCTCTTTATCTTCTCAGATGGTAAAGCTGCCCTTTCCTCTTGGAAAAAAGCTTCCAGTTCCTGGAAAATCTTGGGCTGTCTTGCATAAACTGCACATTTGAGTTCTCCCCAGTGGCTCAATGATATTGAGGTCAGGAGACTGAGATGGCCACTCCAGAACCTTCACTTTATTCTGCTGTAGCCAATGACAGATCAACTTGACCTTGTGTTTTGGATCATTGTCATGTTGGAATGTCCAAGTGCGTCCCATACGCAGCTTTCTGGCTAATGAATGCAAATGTTTCTCCAGTATTTTTTGATAACATACTTGCATCCATCTTGCCATCAATTTTGACCAAATTTCCTGTGCCTTTGTAGCTTACACATCTCCAAAACATCAGTGATCCACCTCCGTGTTTCACAATAGGAATGGTGTACCTTTCATCATAGGCCTTGTTGACTCCTCTTCAAATGTAATGTTTATGGTTGTGGCCAAAAAGCTCAATTTTGGTCTCATCACTCCAAATGACTTTGTGCCAGAAGGTTTGAGGCTTGTCTCTGTGCTGTTTGGCGTATTGCAAGTGGGATACTTTGTGGCATTTGCGTAGTAATTGCTTTCTTCTGGCGACTCGACTATGCAGCCCATCTTTCTTCAAGTACCTCCTTATTGTGCATCTTGAAACTACATGTTTTCAGAGAGTCCTGTATTTCACCTGATGTTATTTGTGGGTTTTTCTTTGCATCCCAAACAATTTTCCTGGCAGTTGTGGCTGAAATTTTAGTTGATCTACCTGACTGTGGTTTGGTTTCAACAGAACCCATCATTTTCCACTTCTTGATTAGAGTTTGAACACTGCTGATTGGCATTCTCAATTCCTTGGATATCTTTTGATATCCCTTTCCTGTTTTATACAGTTCCACTACCTTTTCCCGCAGATCCTTTGACAATTCTTTTGCTTTCCCCATGACTCAGAATCCAGAAACGTCAGTGCAGCACTGGATGAAAGATGTAGTTCAGGAGTCCAGAAACCCATTGACCTTTATGCACACCCACTAATTTCAAGCAAACAGATCACAGGTAAGGATGGTTACCTTTTTAATAGCCGTTCAAACCCTTTGTGTCAACTTGTGTGCATGTTATCAGGCCAAAATCACCAGGGTATGTAAACTTTTGATCAGGGTCATTTGTGTAGTTTCTGTTGTCGTCATGATTTAAAAAGAGTAAACACCGTTGTTAGATAATAAATGGCTTCAACCAAACACTAACCACGAGTGAAATAAATGTTTTTATGTTCTCATTCATATTCTCTGAAAAATGGCCACGAAAACATAAATTCTGCCAGGGTATGTAAACTTATAATCACAACTGTTTGTTTTTTTTTTTAGATTTTATCCATCTGGTTTTCTGGCCAGTAAGACCCCCTCCTGTATTGGAGTGCCTACACTTTGGATGGAGGAACAACACAGACACCTTTTGGACAGAAACATTCTGAGTCTAGCAGATTTAGATACACTAAAAAATGTTATCTGGAGTTCAGCTTCAACTTGTTAAACCGTTACAGCAACAGTGTTGTCCTATTGGAATAAAGGTTTACAGGAGTAAATAAAATCTTACCCTTGTAAGCACCCCTGACAGTGTTAAAATTTTTATCTCAACCCTCTGCTGATAAACAGACTTACTGGCTAGATCACCAGGTGAACTTAAAAGAAAACCTAAAAAAGAAAACTAATGTGACTATCACATCTAAAAATTGGTAAGCTGCAATATAATGTTTGCTTTTAAGTTTAATACAGCTATAATTACAGCCAGTGTGCTTACCTACTAACTGTCTTTCACAGCAACAGAGTTTAAAAGTGGAGATAGTAAGATCTACATGAATCTTGCAGACGTGTTTAGTATGGTCACTGAAACTGGCGCACAGCTTTCATTAATTAGGCACAGCCCATATTAAACAGACCATACCACTAGAAAAAGGTCATTACTGCTTTATTCAAGTCCCTCCAACGTGCACTACTTTTATGCATTGTACCCTTTTGTATCAACAAATGAGCTTGTTCACTTGTAAGCCAATAACTAGCCTTTCACCGTGGCCAAAACCATGCTTTGTTTTTACGTATTACCTCCTTCTGTTTGTGTATTCCTTCAAAGCAATTGGGGTTGGAATTCTCTGTAGTCAATCAGGATTAATGGAGATGTGTGTAACTCTTGTAAGAACTATTGTAATGCTCAGACTCCTAACTAGGTGGGGAGCCATTGATGAGAAAAGATCTCCCCAAGAGCAACAGACATGTCCTTGAGAAAGTTGTTGGCATTCTGGGACCCACCATATATCTTGCCAGATGGCAGTAGCAACATAGGGTGTTAGAATGCACTTTAACCTTATACATACAAAAGAGGAGAATTGGGTCCTGTTGATCAGTGTTACACTCTAATAACTCAGAAAGCATTGCTTGCCATTATTAGCCAATTTGTGGTCATTGTAAATGGCAAGGTCTACTAACAACAGTTTTCTGATCTGGCATAATGAGAACAATTTTGCAGTAGTTAAGCTTTTGCAGCAACATATGCTCTCATAACACTGTATATAGCAGCTGCACTGCCTAAGGTGATCTAATAACAGAAAGCGATGCTCCCAATTTTGAGCTTCACTTGCGATAATTAAGTCATTTCTACCTCCTAGAGGATATTAATTTATCACACAGAGCCACTCATTTTACAACTTGGTTGGTTGCCTTGGATATACCACTGTTTACAGGTGAGGACAATGCTGTGATGTTTTGAGTGACTAATACTTCTAATGGGCTGCTGGCTATTTCACCTATGAATTGCCTGATTAGTTTGGATTTTAGAGGGGTTCTTACTGCGGGTTGACAATTGGCCTATATAGTATTTGGTGGTTTCGAAAACATACTCTGTTAGTGGTATATAAGAGAACATTTCTGAAAGATTTAAACTGGGTATACACGGAACGAAAGGGACCAGACGATTTTCGTCCGTGTGTACCACTGAATAGTCTATAGAAGCTGTTCGAATGGCCATGCTGGAAATCCAGCATTTGATCAGTGCTTTCAGCCAATGACTGCAGCACTGATCAGTGTATTCTGATAGGGGGGAAGGAGGGGAGAGAGCGGCCTAGCTTAGTGGGAGAGATTCCTGCATCACACAGTTTGTGTGGTTGTGTGCCTGTCAAATAGCAGGATGGACCAGACAGATTCTGATTGGTCAACCCCATTCATGTGATGTGGCTGACCAATTACAATCCATCTGGTCTGTCCTGATAGCGCTGTACAGTGAAGACACAGCAGCTGGGATTTCAAATTCCCAGAGCAGTGAGGGGAGCAGCTTGCGGGTGCCCTGACAAGTTAGGATCACAGGAGGAAAGTCAGCGGGAACCGGAGGGGGTCCAGTGTTGGGTCACCTTTTACAGATTTTCTGTAAAGGTAAACTTACACTTTGATGACATATCCTCTAAAACTGAAGTTTAGGTATGGCACCCTGTCAAAGGTGGAACATCACTGTAGTAGAGTAGGCACTGCTACTACAGTGATTATGCTAGTTTCTGGGTCCAGTGCCGAGCTGCGTAGTGAGCACAGGGTTGTTTGCGTGGCATGGGCACCATTTAGAGAACATTTTGCATTTTCTCAATGAGTGCAAATTATTCTCTTGACTGGACGAGGTGGAGAGGCAGGGTGGTGACATCACAATCTTGTATCTCATCCAATTAGAGAACACCTTGCATTCTCTGAGAAAAATGCAAGGCATTCTGTGAATGTTTCCTGATTAAGCCACCCCCATGTTCACTATGCATCAAGGCAGCATCTTGGCATGGAACCCGGACAGTAGTGGAGATCACTGTAGTAGCAATGCTTACCACAGTGATTTCTAGCTTCCTCATGGATCGCCCAGGTACATCACATGCATGCATAATTACATTGGTCCAAACTGGGCCAATGTACCTATGCAAAAAAAGCCATACTTAAACTACAGATTTAATTTAATATTTAGTGCACTGAAATTGCTTTACTGATCATAAAAAATAAGTTTGTTAGTATTTATAAGAAAATGTTCCATTTCCAAATCATAAGGTATTCTGTGCAGCCATGTAGTTCAATTAAAAAACAATATTTCAGTGTCTGGCATGCATTTCTCTCTATATTCCAGGAGGTACAATGTGCGAGTTGAGGACATCATGCTGAGAAACATCCCCTTTGTGACACTGAACACCAAATATAGAGAGCTGCAGGAACTTCTTACAGACTGCCGAATGAAGAGCCTGGCGCTGGTGGAGACAGCAGGTAAAATTAATTGATATTGGCCTAAATGAAGGGTCATAAGTCATCATTGCTCATTTTCTACTTAATTACATCATGTACAATTACAGAAATGTCTGTCTTCCAATTCCAAATCTAATTCCAAGAAAAAAAAAAAAACTTTTTTTTTGCCATTTCGACTGAGACTCAGCAGTCACCACAATCTGCTGCCGTTACCTCAGATTTATGGGTGGTTGTTTCAGATCTCTTGCAGTGTATTCTGCCTTGCATCTGGAGGGTCTGCTGTTTCTGGCCTAGCATCTTTTAGGGCTCTGACAGCTGCAAAGACCTTTCAGCTACACCCACTATTTGACACATTCCTCTATGTGGAATGGAAACACCCTTGAATGTTCCTGGGCCCTTCCCAATAGTGTGTCTGAACCTTTTCCCTTTGAGAAGAAATGTTAATCAGTGGTCTACTGTAGCTACAATGTTATTGAAGTTTACAAGAATGCCAACCGACTGATTTAGGGTGTGCTCACCTTTTCAGGATTCCACTGAAAATCCGCTTAAATCTCTTCTTAAATTCCAGTTTGAGTTGACTGGTCTTGCCCTCAGTCTTCTATTTGAATGATGATTTCAATCTGTCAAATCTTGTCAGATTAGGTGCCTCCACTACCAGAATAGATCCCTTTTTCAGGGAGCTGATGGAACAGATGTCTGGAGCCTTGTGCTTCATAGAAACATAGAAACATAGAAAAGTGACGGCAGAAAAAGACTGAGTAGTCCATCGAGTCTGCCCCTTTTTTTTTTTTTTTTTTACATTAACCTTGTTATCTGACTATGGATTTATGTTTATCCCAAGCATGTTTGAGTTCCCCCATTTATTCCAAGTCCTCCCGTCAGAAAAGTTATACTTTGGTTTTAGTTCTTGTGCCCCTGTACTGGAGTTTGATTGACCTCCCTTCAAGTTTTGATTAGAATCTTTCATAATAAAATGACTTTCCCACCAACTACTAACCTTATTTGATGGTTGTCTCCAACACTCTGTCAGTTGTCATTTACCGAAGTTTGTACGAACCCTATTTGTATTTAGGTATCAGTCTATTGTTCCAATTACATTTTTTTTTTTTTTTTTTCCCCGT
>BLSH010020568.1:1286253-1304145 GCA_018402905.1 Glandirana rugosa
GGGGGGGGGGGGGGGGGGGGCGGCAATCTGCTAGGGTATCCCTATGCCCAGGGTTTCAGTCTAGCTTCCCAGTACAGATGGGACATTCTTTGATGGGGGATCCCACCTGGAGTCCCGAATTAACTCGACAAGTGTTGCAAAGCCTTCACCTCCAGGAAGCTTTGGGAGACTTCCCTGCAACAGGCTAAGTGGCCTGATCCCTAAACTTGACAACACAAATAGTACTGCTCTTGACTGCACTGTCTTCCTTTTAAAGGCAATACATTGATATGGGGCTGTCCTTAGTCTGTGGTCTCCACACAGAATGGATAGGTTTGCACACCTGGGTGCTCCTCATCTCCTGCATGGCAGGTAGAAAACATTGCTGGGGGGCCCTGAATCCCCTAAATTGTTAGCATGAGGAAAACACACTGGGTTCCCACTGAAGGTACCCCTGTTCGGGATACAGTACATCCAGAGGATTTCATGGGACCCCGACCACCCAGAGATAGGTCCTCCTGTGGCTAATCCACAGCCTCTTGAGGAAGCTTCTCTAGATGCCTGACTTTTAATCAGGTGATTGTTATTAACAGTGAGGCTAATTTCCTCTTCTTTCCACAATTGTGGATGCTTTGCTGGACTGGGACAGATCAGGGGATTTTTAGATCCATGTTTTGCACTCCAGGTTAGATGGATTCCTATGTCGGGCTCCAAAGATGCCCCTAAATAATAAAGTGGTCATTTTTTTTTGTTCATCCTTTTTCTTCTGGTGCCTCTCTCTTTAGCAATATATGGTTGCAATATAGCAGTCAACCTTGCCTACCCTGTGTAGGGGTTTCTCCTGTGCACCCTACTTCCTTTCAGTCATGCTGATTTTGTAAGATTGCACCATTGTGTTCTCAGTCTCAGAGTTCATTTGGCAGTCCATATGGGCTGTTGCGCTGTCATTTACCCTATCGTTCTTTGGATACCTCAGTAGTGAGATTGGTTTCTGATCCAAGGTAACCTTCTCATCATGGAATTTTCCTCTACTGAATCCTAAGGGTTGGGAGTATAAGCCTGATTTGGAGAATTTGTGGTTTACTCTGCTCTGAAAGGCAGAAATCCTAACCTTTTAATAGTCCTCAGGGGCAAAGACATCTAATTCTGACTGAAGGAATAAAATATGTGCAAATGAGTATTTCCTAGGATAAATCTTAGAACAAAGTATGCCTTTTGTGTGTGGCAGTAAACCCTACAGTGTGAAGGCTTTCTGGCCTTCAGCAAGGTAGGAAACAGAGTCCAAAGGACCCACATCTCTCAGGATTTGAGCTTCAACTGCCAAACCTGCCAGTGACCGTGAAGCAGGATGAAATCCTGGACTTTGAGAAAGAAGAGCCATATGATCCGGTTGGGGCCATGCAGAGTCTGTCAGGAATCTGATTATTTCCAATAACATGTCCTATGCCAATAGGTTTCAGTGACAATAACCGGTATGTCTTCTGTCTCCATCTTCTGAAGCAGGTGAGGCAGAAGCTCAAGAGGGGAGAACACCTAAAATAGGTTTAACGGATTTCATGGCATGACTAGTCCATTTACTCCTGAAATATGCCTGAGAGACTGCTATCCGTCATCTGTACTTTCCGTTCCATGAGAAGAAAGGATTTCCCTGACTCCAGCACAAAGCTGGATAGCCGCCAGTCTAGGGTGAACTTGGTATTGGTACATAACACATGGGGTTATCTGAAGACAGTCATTTTGTCCCATGCCAGCAGAATGTTGTAACATCCTTGAATGACATTGAGCATATAGGAATTGGTTTGAAGGAGACTACCATCAAACCAAACAGCCTCATGCAAAGATGAAGAGAAACTCTCCAGGGAGCAATTCTCACAACTTGTTACCAACATTTTTCCTGTGTGTCCAAGACAAGGTCCATATACTCCAGGCAGTGTGATGGTTCCAGGGTAAACTTTTGGACATTGAGGACACCGGTTGAAGTTTGGTAGGATTTGCACCATCTTTTGCAAATTAGCTTAAAGATCTTAAGCTCTGATTGCTCTCACAGGAGTATATTGTCCAGTTATGTCAGAATGGGAATCCCTTTTGCTCAAAGTAAAAAAACAGGGATCCTTGATGTCCACCAAGGTCAGGAAGTCTCCCTGATGGAGACAAGTGAACACTGATTACACAGATTCAAAAATGAATTTTCAAATATGCAGAAAGTTGTTCGAACTCTAGAATGGGCCGCACATCATCATTTGACATATCTTTTGGGCTACTTTGCAGTAAAACAAGGAAAATTAAAACCCTGTAGAATATTAATGTGCTTTTACTAAACAAGAATGTTGCATATACAAACTACTTAGTTGTAGGAAAGCAAAACTGTGTAAAAAATGCATACACACGGCAGCTATCTTTTTTCCTAGCAATAAACATTGCCAATAGTATGTATGCTTAAGGGTACCCTAAAAATCACTTATCTTCTGTTATAACTGGCCCACAATTCCTTGCTTGAACAGGACTTTAGGCATAAGAGCTGTATTAACCCTTTCGCTCCCAGGCCTTGTGCTCTACTTTTTGACTCGGGTAGCCAAACCATTTTTTGCAATCTTTCTATTTTTTTTTGTTCTCTTACAGGTTTCAGAGTTTGTAAAATGTGAAGGTGATGGACCTTTACTTAGAGTGAAACAAGCTTCACTCATTTATTATTTTTCTTTATTATATCTTCTGATTCTTCAATTAACCCTCATTGCCTTCTACTGTATGCGCAGAAGCAGTGTAACTGTATTGTTTCATCCTCAGTAAAACCTTATAAGACAGGCCCCTCTCTCTGAGGACAGCCTGTACTATTGCTCAGGGCACTGGGTCTTGCATAGGGCGCTCACATTGGCACTTGGTGCAATGCGTTGAGTTAGCTGCAGGGTGCTATACAGGTCCAGGACTGTGGTCTTTCAATATGGAATCCAGTCCCTGAAGCCCTGTTCAGGGTGTGCCCACCTTGAAGAATAAAGCTTGGACAGTCTAGTGTTGTGGACAGGTAGCACAGGGTCACCCTGTATCTTTGGCCGTTACCGTGTAAAACAGGGCTATGTTAGAAAAGTATTCACTTGTGTAAACCTTTCTGAATTTCAACCACTCTGAGCTCAGCCTCAGATGGGTGACCAGGTTTTGCATGACACTACTGGTCACACACTTTTAATGTCGCTTCCACCTTGAGCACTTATAAGGTACGCAGGCTCTTCCTCCCTCCTTTTTGCCATGAGGATTTGTTACAGAGCAGTCTACACCTTGGTTACCATGTACTCCTTTTGGGCATGCTTACTTTTCCTCTTCCTCTCACACCTCTCTGTGAGTACCCCACTGGGGAATACCCTCATTTGTAGCTATGGCGGAGACCTCTCAAAAGGAAACCGATTTTCTCTTACGTTCATTGACAGATGCAGCCTCTATTCATGACACATGGGTTTATGCACATCCTACTAGGAGTATACTAGGCAAAAAGAAAAAAAGCAAGCTGACCCCTCCCAGGGGGCCGTCCTCACTCAGCATATAAACCCCCAGCTCTGCATAGCATATCCGTTTTTTTATGCCTAGTGCAAGGAGTTAGACCTGGCTCCCTTATGGGATCTGCGGTTCCCCATTTTTTCTTCTTTTTGCTTTTCTCAAGCTATCTGATGAAGACTGCTATCAAGTAGCCGGCTGGGGCATAGAGGATAACTCGAATCCTGAAATTTCCCCAGCACGGCCGATGGATGTGAGCTACCCTTAGCTTTTCACGGTGCATCGCCGCCATTTTGCCTGAGCAGCGTCTGGCGGCCATTTTGCCATAGCCACGGCCATTTTAATGGCTTGTTTGGCCTCTTGTGACCGCTCGGCAGCCATTTTGCCATAGTCGCGGCCGTTTTTACCATGTTCTTTGGCCTCTTGTGACCGCTCGGCGGCCATTTTTGGTATGTCCCACTGATAGAAAACGTGCGTGTCGGCGCCGTTTTTTCTCTTCCTGATCAGCGGTGCACACACAGCGGCAGCAGCTTGGCAGTGGCGGACAGCACACCTACAGTGACTGTGGAGGGCATACAGAACAGCAAGTATAGCTGACTTTTCCCTGGGGTGTCAGCGGCAGTGCAGAGTCCTCCTGGGCATATCCTGGTCGCTCTGTGAGGCAGTTTGGTGGGGCAGCATTGTGGGGGTGTCATGGCCCATAGGCCTTCGAGGTGTTCCGGTGGTTCAATAGCGGCTGAACCTGCGGGTTCTTCTCCGGAGGGGTCCGCAGAAGTGAAAGCTTTGCTGGGGCCTCTGGTTCCTCTGGATCAGCTAACATCCATTTTGGGAGAGTTTTTCGCTTGGGGGGTACCGAGCTGTGCCAAGGGGGTGACTAAAAAGCGTCCACCCCCTCCTCCTTCTGAGGAGGAATCTGAACCGGAAGTGGGCTCTGTGGTCACAGGGACCCCCGTGGAGCTTTCAGATGGTGAATTGGAGCCCTCAGATGAGGAGCACCAGGGGGCCTCAGTGGCACGCAAAAGGGGGTTAGTGGCCTCCCTGATCACCGACATCCATGAGTCATTGCGACTTGACCAGACTGGGGAGTCGCAAGAGCCTACCTGCGTTTGTGGGTCTTTTAAACCGACACGGACCCCTAAGGTGTTTCCTTGTGTCCAATTTTTGACCAGTTTGTGTACAAGGAATGGCAGCATCCGCAGAAGTCCTTTTCACTGCCCGAACGTTTCTCTGTGCCCTATCCTTCTGAGGACAGCCTTTTGAAGGAGTGGGCATCCCCCCGCAGTGGACCCTCCGGTGGCTCGCCTCAATAAGGCGAGGGCCATTCCGTTGGAGGGGTCACCATCCGGCCGATAGACGGACGGAGGCGGCGTCCAAGGCATTGTTCTTGGTGGCGGGGACGGCCATGAGGCCGGCTCTGGCGTCGGCCATGGTGGCACAGAATGTGCGACAGAGTTGCACAATGATTTGGGCTGCAGGTGCTCCCCTGAGGCTTTGCAGTGGGCAGACCACCTGGTGCGGGGTCTCCAATACCTATGTGACACAGCTTTGGACCTGCCCCCTATATTGTCAAAGATTTCTGTTTTTGCAGTCATTATGAGACGGTTATTGTGGTTGCGGTGTTGGTCTGGTGACCACGCGTCCAAAAAGGGCCTCACGGACCTCCCTTTTCAGGGTGGTCGTCTTCTCGGGGCGCAACTGGATGAAATAATTTAGGATTTCACCGGGGGGAAGAGTACTTTTCTTCCAGCATTGACTTTGGGAAGGTAGGAGGGGTCCTGGGGCCGCCCTTCACCAAGGGGACTTCATGGCGTCTCTGGACATCAGGGACGTTTATCTTCATATTCCAATTTGTCTCCGGCATCAGCGTTTCCTGCGCTTTGCAGTAGGGGATCTACATTACCAATTTGTGGCACTTCCCTTCGGTCTGGCCTCGGCTCCTCGGGTCTTCACCAAGCTGTTGGCTCCGGTGCTGGCTCTAATGAGGCAGAGAGGCATTGCTGTGGTAGCATACCTCGATGATCTGCTCCTGCGAGCGGAGTTAGCTTCGGCTCTGGAGGACAATGTTGCTATCACCATGGCCTCGATGAGAGACTTTGGCTGGCTGATCAACTTGCAGAAGTCGACATTGACCCCGTCCTGTCGTCTGGAATATCTGGGTCTAATATTGGACACGGAGCAGGCGAAGGTTTTCCTACCTCCGGCCAAGTGGCTGACGCTACAGGCAGCGGTGCGATTCCTACCATCACGTCGGTGGTCCTATTTACGATTTTGTATGCGGGTGTTGGGGCTCATGGTCTCGGCCTTTGAGGCGATACCGTACGCCCAGAGTCACACTCGGCTCCTACAGCGAGCGATCCTGTTACGGTGAGACAAGTCTCCGTTGTCCCTGGACAAGCTGATCAAACTGGATCATCAAACCAGGGGGTCATTGGCCTGGTGGCTCCGGGCCCCGGTATTGACTTTGGGAAGGTAGTTTCTTCCCCTGAATTGGTCGATAGTCATGTCGAACGCCAGCCTATTGGGTTGGGGAGGGGTCCTGGGGCAGTTGTCTGCTCATGACCGTTGGTCGACGCGGGAATCGCGCCTTCCAATAAATGTGCTGGAGCTGAGGGCAATCAGGCTCTATCTCTCCCACTGGTCGGCAAGGCTGCGCGGCCTCCCGGTTCGGGTTCAGTCGGACAACGCCATGGCGGTGGCGTACGTGAACCATCAGGGCGGAACAAGGAGCTCGGCAGCAGCTGTGGAGGCGGCCCACATTCTGAGGTGGGCAGAACTTCACGTTCCAGCAATCTCTGTCATCTACATCCCGGGCATAGAAAACTGGCAAACAAACTTTCTCAGTCACCAGACTCTGGATCAGGGGGAATGGTCTCTGCATCCAGAAGTGTTCCTTCAGATTTGCACGGTGGGGCACGCCAGACGTGGACCTAATGGCGTCCAGGTTCAATCCCAAGGTGCAGACCTTTGTGTGCAGGACAAGGGATCCTTGGCGGCCGCCACGGACGCACTAGTCGCATCTTGGTACAGGCTTCTGTACTTCTTTCCTCCTCTCAAGCTTCTACAGCGGCTCCTGCGCAGGATAGAAGCGGAGGGAATCCCGACAATCCTGATGGCTCCGGATTGGCCTCGGCGCCCTTGGTACGCCAGTGTGGTGCGGATGGTAATGGACGTTCTCGAAGATCTGCTGTCGGGGACCCATCCTGCACCCTGCTTTGCCCTCGCTGGCTTTGACGGCTTGGCTATTGAGTCCCAGGTGCTGAGGGATAGGGGCGTTTCTGACTCCGTGTTCCCTACCATGCTTAAGGCGCGTAAGTGTACGTCGCACAAGATATATCATCGCACCTGGAAGGCTTATATTGCCTGGTGTGAGGCGGGGGGTTGGAACCCCCGCTCTTTCTCTATATGCCGAGCGCTGGCCTTCGTGCAGCAAGGCCTAGATAACAATTTGGCTTTGAGTACACTCAAGGGTCAGATTTCGGCTCTGGCGATTCTTTTTCAACGTCCTTTAGCTACGCATTTTTTGATACGTACATTTGTACAGGGTGTATTTGTCGGATAGAGCTTCTTTTCGGAAGTCTGATGGTTTGTTTGTACTGACGGAAGGACTGCGCAACGGTTTGGCGGCCTCGTCAGCTACTATATCCCGTTGGATCAGACAGACGGTGACCCATGCGTATACTGTTCAGGGTCAAGAATCCCCTTTTCTGGTCACGGTTCATTCCACCAGGGCGATTAGCACTTCCTGGGCTTTCAGACACCAAGCCTCGGTGTCTCAGTGTGCAAGGCAGGTACATGGGCCTCGGTGCACACTTTTGTTAAATTTTTACAAGGTGATGTGTCAGCATTCGCGGATGCTGCTTCTGGCCGCAAAGTTTTGCAGGTGGCGGTATAGGCGCGGCTGGCGTCTCCTGAGAGGATTCTGTTGGGTACAGTTTTTATTGTTTACCCACCCCTCTTGCTGGACACTGCTTTGGGACGTCCCCATGTGTCATGAATAGAGGCTGCGTCTGTCAATGAACGTAAGAGAAAATAGGATTTTATTAAGAACTTGCCGTAAAATCCTTTTCTCTGAGTTCATTGACAGACGCAGCACCCACCCCTCTTTGTTGCGTTTGTACGGCTTGTTACGAACTGATATGCTATGCAGAGCTGGGGGGTTATATGCTGAGTGAGGACGTCCCCCTGGGAGGGGTCGGCTTGCTTTTTTTTCTTTTTGCCTAGTCTACTCCTAGTAGGATGTGCATAAACCCATGTGTCATGAATAGAGGCTGCGTCTGTCAATGAACGTAAGAGAAAATCGGTTTCCTTGAACTCAGAGAAAAGGATTTTACGGTAAGTTCTTAATAAAATACTATTTTTAAACAACAGGTGCACATTCGCTGTGCCAAAGGCCCACACAAATGTATAGTGACAATGTGTCCCTTGCATCGGAGCAGGACCCAGTTTTAACATCACTCTTCTCATTCAATTCTGGCTTTTTCAGGCACTCAGCAAGCGGCCTACTGGACGAAAAAAAATTAATTCTCTGCGTCTTTGTCCCAATTCCTCTGACAGATCACGGCGTTAATTCAGTGATCTTTGTTCAGGGTTCAGAAATGTCCCAACTCTTCTTCTACTCTTGTTTCTCAACTGGAGTTGGACCTAAATATTCTGGTCCTAGAGGGTGCTGAGACAGGGGAATGAATAGGATGTTTAGGAAGCTGAAAAAGAACACAGATTCTCTCCCCCACATTGTCACTCTATTTAACAGGGAACTTCACACAACATGCTTGTTAACATTGAAAAGCTAATTGCCTATAATTTGCAAAAGCTTTGGAATAGTCTAAATTGACTCTTCATCTCTCCATGCCCGTTTTGAGTACAGAGAGACCTACAAAAACTTCCAAAACATTCTTTGTTCATGAACAGATAGAATGTGCAGTCTATAAGGACTGGGTCACCCCTGAAAGTATTTTTGTGCTCCGAAAAATCTTTACTGAGATACTTTATTTTTTTAGTATGGACACAGGCTTGTTCCACTCATATCTACATACAGCCATGTGCTAATATAATCTATTCATTTCATGACATTTATTCACTATTCCTCCTTTGAGATGGTGTTTTAAGTTTTAGTATATTTTTTTTTAAATAATTTTTTTCCTTTCATATTCTGTGTGCTCTGGTCGCTCTAAGGTTAATTAACACCAGCCTTATGCACCCCTTGTTTTTTCCTTCTCATGTATTGTCTAGCACTAGTTTTGTTAAACAAGAGTTAATAGTACTGGGCTCCTGCTCCTGCCCCTCCCACTCTTCACAGCATATAAAGACTTGTCCTTTGACCCATCTCCTATGGTTTGATAAAGGGGCAGTCCTGTTGTCCTAAAACATGTAGCCATGCCACCTGCACTTCCTGTTATTATCACGCAACTGAGAGAGGTGCTGATTGGATCCGCAGCCATCTTACTACACCCGGAAACCGCTACTTCCTATGTTCCAGCCTGAAGCCTGACAGCTGTAATTCCACCAACAGCTTCCCGGCTGAATTCTACGTCAGACAGCTGTTTCCCTGCTGAGCTCTGCAGCCTCACTGTGATTCTGTGGAGGTCTACAGTGAAAGAAAAAAGTATTTGATCCCCTGCGGATTTTGTATGTTTGCCCACTGACAAAGAAATGACCAGTCTATAATTTTAATGGTAGGTTTATTTTAATCGTGATAGACAGAATAACAACTAAAATATCCACAAAAACGCATTTCAAAAAAGTTATAAATTGATTTGCATTTTAATGAGTGAAATAAGTATTTGACCCCTTCGCAAAACATGATTTAGTGCTTGGCAGGGTGGATAAAAATCCATTTTTGTTTATTTTTTTAAATAAAAAAAATCTGATTTTTTTTTAATTTCATTTAGATTTTGTCTTTTATCAATTTTTTTTTTTTAATAAAATGCTTTTGGGGTAAAATCTATTTAAGACACATTTATAATTTAGTGTATTCAGCATGAAATGGAGCTTAGTTTATCTAGCATGAGGCTGTATATTCTGCAATATTTACATTTTTGGTAAACTCATTCAATGAATCCAAGCTCTGCAAGCTGAGATAACATGCACTGCATTGATGCATTCACACAATTTCAAAGTAACCATGAGATAAAACCAAGTTCAGGAATATTCCTTTATCCCATTGATTTGCAAATCTATGTACACTGCTGGTATGATTGAAGCTTATTATTCTAAATAGGAAACCTTAATTTTGTTTGCAAATATTAAAGATTCTAATCACCAGCAAGAATGAGTCCTTACATTTAAAGACCACCTGTCATTTCAGAACCATCATGGCACCGTCTGTTAGCGGGCATCCACTTACCTGCTGCCACCAAGTCTCTCACCTTGTTGTGTCACTGCCGCATCACCAGCCGTCCCATTAAAGTGAATGGGACTGTCAGAGGAGGAGCCGCTGCGGGACAGAGATGGCAGTTGCTTTATAAAAATTATGATTTAAATCCAGCCTTTTTACTAGTGATTTAAATCGACTTGATTTAACCACTTGCCGACCGCCGATCGGCATCTGACGGCGGCAAAGTGGCTCTGTAAGGCAAATCGCCATCATACGACGGCGGCTGCCAGATCGCGCACAGTGAGCGCGCGCGCGCCACCGGAGGCGCGCCCGCGCGCTCACTGTGTCCGGGGAGGGCCAGGGAGCGGGTGCGGCCGAGTCGATCTCCGCCGGCCACCCGCGATGCCCCCCCCGGAGTGAAAGAACGGAGGTCCGTGTAAGTAAACACGGACCTCCCTTCTGTGAGAGGGGGAAGGGCTGTGATCACAGCCTTCCTCTACACGGAAGGTGTGATCACTTCCCTTCTCCTGTTAGGGCAGTCCCCCCACAGTAAGAACACGCCCAGGGAACACAGTTAACCCTTAGAGTGCCCCCTGCAGGTTAACCCCTTCACTGCCAATGGCATTTACACAGTAATCAGTGCATTTTTATAGCACTGATCGCTGTATAAATGCCAATGGTCCCAAAAAAGTGTCAAAATGTTCCGACATGTCCGCTGAAATATCGCAGTACCGCTAAAAATCGCAGATCGCCGCCATTACTAGTAAAAAATAAAAAAAAAATAAAAACCCCAAAAATGAATTCTCATCATCCGTAAACGCGACCACTTTTGCACAAACCAATCAATAAACGCCGATTGCGATTGTTTTTATCACAAGTATGAGGAAGAATATAAATCGGCCAAAACCGATGAAAAAAAATGTTTTTTTATATTGTTTTTTTTTGGATTTGTATTTTAGCAAGAAGTAAGAAATTTGGGTTTTTTTGCAAAATTGTCGCTCTTCTTTTGTTTATAGCGGCGATCAGAAATGACGCAGCGGTGATCAAATACCACCAAAAGAAAGCTCTATTTGTGGGAAAAAAAGGACGCAGATTTCGTTTGGGTACAACGTCACACGAGCGCGCAATTGTCAGTTAAAGCGACGCAGCGCAGAATCGCAAAAAGGGCTCCGGTCCTAAAGTGTGAAATCCTTCCGGGGCTGAAGTGGTTAAATCAAATAAACCCTGATACTTTGTGGAAAAACCCTTGTTGGTAATCAGAGGTCAGATGTTTCTTGTAGTTGGCCACCAGGTTTGCACACATCCCAATAGGAATTTTGTCCCACTCCTCTTTGCAGATCCTCTCCAAGTTATTAAGGTTTTGAGGTTGACGTTTGGTAACTCAAACCTTTAGCTCCCTCCACATATTTTCTATGAGATTAAGGTCTGGAGACTGGCTAGGCCACTCCAGGACCTTAATGTGCTTCTTCTTGAGCCACTCCTTTGTTGCCTTAGCCATGTGTTTTGGGTCATTGTCATTCTGGAATACCCATCTATGACCCATTTTAAAAGCCCTGGCTGAGGGAAGGAGGCTCTCACCCAAGATTTGACAGTACATGGCCCTGTCCATCGTCCCTTTGATGCAGTGAAGTTCTCCTGTCCCCTTAGCAGAAAAACACCCCCAAAGCATAATGTTTCCATGTCCATGTTTGACAGCGGGGATGGTTTTCTGGGGGTCATAGGCAGCATTCCTCCTCCAAACACAGCAAGTTGAGTTGATGCTAAAGAGCTTGATTTTGGTCTCATCTGGCCACAACATTTTCACACGGTACTCTGAATCATTCAGATGTTCATTAGCAAACTTTAGACGGGCCTGTACATGTTTCTTGAGCAGGGCGACCTTGCCGGCACTGCTGGATTTCAGTCCTTCATGGCGTAGTGTTACCAATTGTTTTCTTGAGGACTGCCTTGAGGTCCCAGCTGCCTTGAGATCATTGGCCAGATTCTCCTGTGTAGTTCTGGGCCGACTCTTCACCGTTCTCCTGATCATTGAAACTCCATGAGGTGAGATCTTGCACGGAGCCCCAGACTGAGGGAGATTGACAGGTATTTTGTGTTTGTTCCATTTGCGAATAATAGCACCAACTGTTGTCACCCTCTCACCAAGCTGCTCGGCGATGGTCTTGTAGCCAATTCCAGCCTTGTGTAGGTCTACAATCCTGTCCCTGACATCCTTGCACAGCTCTTTGGTCTTGGCCATGGTGGAGAGATTGGAATCTGATTGATTTGCTTCTGTGGACAGGTGTCTTTTATACAGGGAACAAGCTGAGGTTAGGAGCACTCCCTTTAAGATATTGCTTCTAATCTCAGCTCGTTACCTGTATGGAAGATACCTGGGAGCTAGAAATCTGGCTGATTAATAGGGGATCAAATATTTCACTCAAAATGCAAATCAATTTATAACTCTTTTTAAATGCCTTTTTCTGGATATTTTTGTTGTCTCTTGCTGTTAAAATAAACCTACCATTAAAATTATAAACTGACCATTTATTTGGCAGTGGGCAAACATACAAAATCAGCAGGGGATCAATTGCTTTTTCCCCTCACTGTACAGTATATTCATGACAAGTCTTGATCCACTTTTAACCAGAGTGCATTTTTATTGTCTTTTTTTCTTTTAAATAAATCTCTACCCCTAGATGGAAGTGCCCTCTTGTGTTTGTATTATATATGTGCATTAGGATCTCAAGACCTAATCTGAGAGGAGCTGCATCCACTTCACATAGTGTTCCACTCTCCTGTGCCCAGTTAAATGATGGTTGGGGTCTAGTCAGTTCAATAGCTTATTCATTTTCTTTGGCTTTCTTGTTGAAAAAAGGAAATTTCCAGGAATATTTATCATACCTAAAAACCTTACTCTGCCTGGTGTGAGTGCAGTAAATTCAGTCCCAGAGATTACTTTGTGCCTTTCATTCCAGCCTTCCTGAAAACAGGTCTTGACCAAAATCTAGCTCTTTGCACCCTAAGGCCCCATTCACACCTGAGCATTTTGTAGCTTGAAGCCTGAAGCTACAAAACGCTGGAGGGGAAAAAGTCAGTGATTTTCTATGGAGACAGTTCACATCTCCACTCCAGAACGCCTGAAGCCAAAAGCTTGAAACCGCCTGAAGCTCAAACAAGTTCTGGTATTTTTTCGGGTAGATTTGGGCGGTTTTTCTGCTTTTTACATTGGTGACCTTTTGACCTGTACAAAATCGCGCGACTTTCTGCCTGAAAACGGCACGCTCAGGTGTGAATGCAGCCTAAAAGGGCAGGTATCTGCCATATTCCTTTTTTCCAAAGGCCTTTGGCTTTGCACTCCCTTGTGAAAACCTTTAATCAAGGTGTTTCTAATATTGGGCTACCTCTTGCAGCACCCCGTGCCTCCCTATGGCCTTAGTTTGGTTCCCTCTGTCCTGCAGATATCACCCTTTGAGCCCATGAGGGATATCCCCTTAGAGATTATTGCCAGCAAAATAGTCTTTTTGGTAGCCATCACATCTGTCATTGCTAGAGGCCCTTTCCTGTTAAGAGCCTTTCCACATATTTCACAACAAGAAGGTTGTATTGCATGCCAAGGCATCCTTTCTTCAAAAGGTGGTTTCAGCGCTCTATCTTAATGAGGACATTGTTCTGCCATCTTTGTGCCCTGCTCCCAAGCATCCAATGGAAGTCTCTACTTAGCCTTTAATATAGTCAGGGCCATTAGAGTATACCTTAAAGCCACTGCTTCAATTGGACAAACAGCCTCGCAAGGGGCACCCTGCTTCTAAATCCTCCATTGCACGGTGAATCAGGAAATTGATTCCAAGCGCTCATACTCATTAAACACATAACCTCCGCCTGTGTTGTTGCGTGCCCATGCTACCAGATTTGTAGGAGTATTCTAAGACTTTAGGCACCATGCCTCTGTTGTCCAACTGTGTAAGGCCAAAACCTGATCTTACCTGTTTTTTCTCTTTCAAAAGTTTGACCAGGTGGATGTCCAATCATCTGTGGGTGCAGTATTAGACTGCAAGGTACTTTGCATGGCACTCTGAACTTGGATCTGTGATCCCTGTTTTTGTACCTCTTGGCACATTTCCCGTTTTGGCCAGTTGTTGCCCACTCTATGTATTCATTGCTTGGGGACTTCCTATTGGGTATGATTAAGTTGCCTGTGTCCTGTACTGTATTTGGACTTGCCTGTAAACTTCATATTTTGGCATACACAACCAGGCACAGGTTAACCTCCCTAAATTCTCCTTGTTACTCTACTTTGCTTGCTACAAAACTGAAAACTCATGGAGTAGTTTGGGGTTATAGGAGAGTCTTCTCAGGTGGACATGTCCTCAATAGTTTGTCAGTGTCCAGTCACCTGAAGGTATGAGTCTATAATACAGTGGTTCTCAACTCCTGTCCTCAGGACCCGCTAACAGGCCAGGTTTTCAAGATAACTGAAATACATCGCAGGTGATATAATTTGCTGCTCAGTGATTGCAGTATTCTAGTCTGCATCTCCCCAAGGTAATACTTAAAATCTGGCCTGTTAGTGGGTCAAGAGGACAGGAGTTGAGAACCACTGCTATAAGTATTATGAATAAGTTGCCTGTATCCTGTAATATATTCCAAGTTATGGATTTTACTTGTAATAGGGACACTTGTTGAAGTGACATCTAAAAGTTCTAATCACTTTGAAGAGCTTTCCTTACTTCCTCTTGTGGCTGAGACAGGATGTGAAGGAAAATCTCTATAACGGGGGTATGCAAAAAAAAAAAAAAAAAAAGGGTTTTAACCATACATTATGCTAAGCAAAAAATCTTGGTTAGCGGTAAAGACATTGCAATGTATCGCTGGTGTAGGAGTGAGCTCTTGAAAAGGCATGGTGCCTAAAGTCCTAGAATACTCCTACAAATCTGGTAACATGGGCACACAACAACACAGGCGGAGGTCATATTGTCTGTATTGGCTTTTTAACCTCTTTTTTTACAGGTGTCACTGTTACCTTTTTTTATTCGGTTTTGTTAGTAAAAGTCACTACCCAAACACATTTTGACAAGAAAAATCGGAGATAAAATAGTCCTGCATGGAAAATTAAATGCACTTTAATTGCAGTCCTAGGTTAAAGTCCATGTTCTTCCTAGCTTCCTACTAATTTGTAGATTACATATATATATATATATATATATATATATATATATATTTAAAAAAAAAAATTCTGGCAATCACATCAGCCAATGTGGCTATGGAAATACCAATCTTACAAGATCACCCTCATCTTTCCTTTACCTAACCAGCTGTGTTACCATGGCAACTGTGAATGCCTGGTCTCCACAGCAACAAAAACTAGTGAAGTAAAATAAGAGATATATGCCATTTAATTTCTTCCTCCATTGTACAGCACAGCAATATGTTTGTGTAGTTGGATTCAGAAGGAATAAAGCAAATGAGGAACATACCTGCTAGATGTTACCTCTGAGACGGGGAGGCGAATGATATGAAGCAAACAATGCCAATACTAAGTATTTGAGTGTCCTATATAATTACTGGAAATTTGTAAAATACACTTTTATCTGTGGTGTCTGTACTGTTGATTGCAGTGTATATACTGTATAGCCCTTCTTATGTTTTACAGTACAGGGGGTTCCCAGTTATTTTCAGAATTGCGTTACAGAAGTGCATGTGTGTTTTTTATGTTTGTGTTATTTAAATAGAACCAGTCACAAATTAGTTTTTCTCTTTTGTGCATCAGAATCTTTTTACTTTCACTGGTAGTGTACAGGCGCCTTTTCAGACACAGCTTCTGTGCTGTGATTACAGCATGTGTAAGAAAGAGGGGAGAGCACTTGTATGCCACCAGTTACAATGCTTAGCCGAATGATTGATGCTTGGTACAGGCATACTTGCCAACAGTCCCTATTTTCCTGAGACAATCCGGAATTTTAAACTCTGGTCCCGATCGAAGTCAGTCTGGCTGCAGCATGTCCGCGATATGGCCGTGTGATCTCTTTCCAGCTTCGGGTCTCTTTCCCCGTGTGTTCAGTGGAGAGGGGAGGGGCCTCTGATCCGTGCATTTAATGTGCTGCTCTCTTCAGTGTACAAGTAGACAATTCTCTTGTACACTGAAGCCGGTTAGCTGCACGGATCAGAGGTCCCACCCCTTTCCACTGAACACAGGGGAAGGAGAGTCCTTCACACAAGCGGGTAAGAGCTGCCTGGCTGGACGGGGGAGGGGGGGTGGGGGTGGTTGCTCCTGGCTGTGAGGCTGCACTATATACCATGATCTGTGAGGCTGTGCTATATACCCTGATATGTGAGGCTGTGCTATATACCCTGATATGTGAGGCTGAGCTATGTACCCTGATATATGAGGCTGAGATATATACCCTGATATGTGAGGCTGAGCTATATACCCTGATATGTGAGGCTAAGCTATATACCCTAATATGTGAGGCTGAGCTATATACCCTGATATGTGAGGCTGAGCTATATACCCTGATATGTGAGGCTGAGCTATATACCCTGATGTGAGGCTGAGCTATATACCCTGATGTGTGAGGCTGAGCTCTATACCCTGATGGGTGAGGCTGCGCTATATACCCTGATCTGTGAGGCTGCGCTATATACCCTGATCTGTGGGGCTGCGCTATTTACCCTGATCTGTGAGGCTGCGCTATATACCATGATCTGTGATGCTGTGCTGTATACTCTGTCCTGTGAGGCATCATGGTGAGTTGAATGATTTCATTTTATATAACAATGTAATAATAGAAATAATGTGCTTCAATCATCCTGACACCATGCCAACCATGGTGCCGGGATGTTTGAAGCGCTAACACCAGGTGTTTGAAGTATCTTTATCTGCTGATTGTTAAACTGTCTGGAATACATATATTGCTATTGTGGTGTAGGATCTGGGCCTGCTGTCCCTCCATCACTTTTTCTTTCCTTATTTCTCTCTCCTTACCTCCCTAATTCTTTCTTTTTCTTCCAACATCCCTCATTCACCTCAGACTCAAACCACTCCCCATTCAGTGATGCCCTGTTTAAGCCACACCCACTATTTTGTTTGAGCCACTCCCATTTTCACTACGGTGCACTGCATTTTTCTCCTCCGCCTATGACACACCTACAAACGAATGCCCCACCCCCTAATTATAATAAGACCCCTGCCTACAGACAAAAAAGTGTCCCTATATAATGGCAACTATGGGTACAGGCAGATAAAAAACAATGTGCTCCACTGTTATTTCAGAGTGCTGAAAGCACTACAGGCAGCAGCAAGCCTCCCTGGTGATATTAGGTTAGGGGGAGAGGGAGTAATGCAGATTGTGTATGCAGAATGCCTCCAGCACTGAGAGTGTCAGAGGTTGGAGAAAGTATACTGCTTTGTTACTTACAAAAAGCATAAAAAATTGGTATACCAATTTCAGCATCATTGAGTACTGAATTCATATATCTTACTTATACAAGGATTCTGAAAAATGTAAAGGGATGAGTGTCTCTTTAATGGCTGTGTCAGATGAGCAGTCCTGCCACTGGTAACCGGATTGCTAAGAGACCACTTCCTTTTTCCTATGGCGTGCCTCCCTCCCATCAGCAGGATGTCACACTCTCGCTGCTCCCTCGCTAGCAAGGGGCTTCCTTTTCTCACATGTGCTACTGCCCTGCATGGACATATCGTAGGTTTACTTTAGTCTAAACTACAGGTCATATGTCATTAAATCTACGTAATGCGCTACAGCGCTGTATGATCTAAGGTAACTTTCAGCCACACCATGTAATTGAAACAAACGACATCGCGTAATGCATCTAAATTACTGTATACTGGACATCAAATCTGATTTCATTTGGATGCTATACAGGTACGTCCCGTCATCGTGTACACTCTTTTCCTTCGGGGAACGATCGCTCCCTCGTCGCTCTCACACTGTAGGACGACTACCCTCCCTCCGTGCGGTATCCTTTTTCCTTCACCAGAGAATCGTTAGGCCAATGGTCACCGTCCTGACGAGTAGACTGTGTCGGTAATTTCTCTGTGAGTAGGGAAATGTAAAAAGTCTTAGGAACATATTCATTCTATATACTTAAGTCATGAGTTACTACGACTTTAACCATAT
>BLSH010020568.1:1312723-1327888 GCA_018402905.1 Glandirana rugosa
GTGGGTCTGTAGGTAGGTACGACGGATGGATGGATGGATGGGTGAGCACGGATGGATGGATGGGTGAGCACGGATGGATGGCTGGGTGAGCATGGATGGATGGATGGGTGAGCACGGCTGGGTGGTCGCGCATGGATGGATGTCTGGGTGAGCATGGATGGATGGCTGGTTGAGCACGGCTGGGTGGGTGAGCATGGATGGATGGATGGGTGAGCACGGCTGGGTGGGTGAGCACAGATAGATGGGTGGGTGAGCATGGATGGATGGCTGGGTGAGCAGGGATGGATGGATGGGTGAGCATGGATGGATGGATGGATGGATGGGGGAGCACGGATGGATGGATGGTTGAGCACGGCTGGGTAGGTGAGCATGGATGGATGGATGGATGGATGAGCACGGCTGGGTGGATGAGCATGCATGGCTGGATGGGTGAGCACGGCTGGGTGGATGAGCATGCATGGCTGGATGGGTGAGCATGGGTGGATGGGTGAGCATGGATGATCGGTGCGGAGAGGAGAGAAAAGCCGGCGCTTCCGCCGGCTTGTTTACATGTGATCACGCCGTCATTTGACGGCGCGATCACGTGGTGAAAGGCCGCTCACAGCGGCCATTCACCAACTGTCACGGATGTTCCCGTGTGCTCGCCCCAGGGGGCGCGCGGGAAGCGCGATTCTGGGAGGACGTCAATAGACGTCCTCCCAGAATTAAGCAACCGCCCTGTAGACGTCAATTGTCTATAGGGCGGTTGTTAAGTGGTTAAATGAATGCAAGTGAAGCATATGTTAAATAAGAACCCCCTATGTTTATGGAGTAAGACATTTCAGTTTTATACATGTTTTGCTCAGTAACTTTTGCTTTAAATAATGGCAGATTCTTTTGCTTCCATTTTAGTATATTAAACAGTACACAACTTTATACAGCATAGTTCTGTCATCTGACCTTCCCTTAAAAGCTGTTTTTATAGCATTTAAGCCCAATGATTTAAGGCTCGGTTTGCTTACCTGTAATACTTGTGTTCTTGCCAGTCATTTTTTAGCCATGTGATTATTTTCAGCTCTGATCACTGAAATTAACAATTGTTATGACTAAAACCATAAATACAGAAAAGCACTGCGCTAAAAGTATCAAATAAATATTAAATAAATCAATCAATAAATTAATCCAAACAGTATCGAGCAGCTGCTATATAAATATTAAAAGTTCAAAAAAACATCTACTAAATCTGTGATAGTGAAAGCAGCGCTAGAGTTGAAATTAATAAACTTGTGCAAATAAATCATGTGCAAAATACAGAAAAAGTGCTGGTGCAAAATATCAATAGTGCCACATTGTATATAAAGTGCAACAGAAAGTCCTCTTTGGATTAAGCAGCTACGATATTTCAAAAAAGGTCCTTCACCACTGATCACCGCACACACTGGGGGCTCACCAGAATTCAAAGGTAAATCGGCTCGTTTTTCAAACCAAAGGGGGGGGCTCATCCCAAATCAACTTAAGGACCACCTCCACAAGGGCTCGTTATTCTCCAACACAGGTAGTTATGGGAGACAAGCAAGAAAGACCCTCATAGTGTATCTCTTTAAATCCAAACATTTATTAACAGCACCAATTGCGCTTACATTAAAAACACTTTAAAATTGCCAGTTTCCATAATACAAGCTTCCTACTGCCCGGCTTTCCAACGCTCCTCTGCTCCAGCTCCTCAGCGTCCCAGCCGTCGGTGTACTGATTCGCCTAAAGGGGCGTGGCCACACGGCGACCCGAGGCGAATCAGTACACCGACGGCTGGGACGCTCAGGAGCTGGAGGAGAGGAGCGTTGGAAAGCCGGGCGGTAGGAAGCTTGTATTATGGAAACTGGCAATTTTAAAGTGTTTTTAATGTAAGCGCATTTGCTGCTGTTAATAAATGTTTGGATTTAAAGAGATACACTATGAGGGTCTTTCTTGCTTGTCTCCCATAACTACCTGTGTTGGAGAATAACGAGCCCTTGTGGAGGTGGTCCTTAAGGAGTTGATTTGGGATGAGCCTCCCCCTTTGGTTTGAAAGATGAACTGATTTACCTTTGAATTCTGGTGAGCCCCCAGTGTGTGCACACGCATGCGGTGATCAGTGGTGAAGGACCTTTTTTGAAATATCGTAGCTGCTTAATCCAAAGAGGACTTTCTGTTGCACTTTATATACAATGTGGCACTATTTATATTTTGCACCAGCACTTTTTCTGTATTTTGCACAAGATTTATTTGCACGAGTTTATTAATTTCAACTCTAGCGCTGCTTTCACTATCACAGATTTAGTAGATGTTTTTATGACTAAAACCAATCGTGTTATAGCTTAGTGAATCCACTGAACTATTTAAAGCAGATTGCCACTGAAAGTGTCTTCAGACACCAGCTCGCCTCATAGATTGTAAGCTCCTTGAGAGCAGGGACTGAATGAATAATGTATTAAGTATGTGTATGTATGTATGTGTGTGTATATATGTGTGTGTGTGTGTGTGTATATATGTATATATATATATATTCTCGAAGAGTGAAAGCTGCTGTCACTAAAAAGCTCTCAAAATGTAACCACCTGATTTGGTGCAAAATACAAAAAAAATAGTGTCCCAAAAACTGAAAAACAATGTGAAAATCAAGAGTACCATGCAAAAAGTGTCCAGCGCTATAATTACGTATGTTAAAGTGTCCTGTGCAATCAAATTTATATGTTCAATAAAGTGTCCAGTGCATTCCAGTGATTAAAGTATCCCATGTAGCTAAATGAGTTCAGGTGCAACAAAATCCATTGTCAAACAAGGTACATCCAGGAAAAAAAGTGCTAGTGTTCCAAAATCTCTCCTCTATTCTGTGTGTCCACACTGTGCTCTCCTCCACCACAAACACTAACTACTCACCAAACACTAGTTGGCAGCAAACTTTAGCTTTGTATCACATACTACAATCTGCTTAATACAGCCAATAATGGGTTCACACAGTCCACTTTCCTCCTCAAATCCACCTTTTCTTTCCTCGAGACCATGCACAGAGAACAAATGGGTGCTCCATAGTGTAATTCTTTTTTTTGTTCCATATATACCATTAAAAACAAAATGCACTTCACTCCGGCAGGATTGGTTTTGGAGTGATGTCATCCCGCACAAAGAGTCTGTGCTACTTGCAGTTTCTTGTTGTGTACAGTTGGAACCAATAGTACCACTGAATACATGCTATATAATACTTTGTGAAGGGCAAGGTACATCCGAATTGAAGAACATTTTGTTTTTAAAATGTCATTAAACCTAGACTATGAAAAACGTTCATTACATTTTATAAAACAGCGTCTTCATACTCACAAAGCCACTAAAGAATTTGTTTCATGTAGAGTGCAATATACCTTGTTGATCCTGTCTTCAGCTGTCCCTTCCATCTTCTCTGTGTCCTCACTACAGGTTGAGATTATGTAGACCAGCTGGTGTCCTCTACAGGGCATGCTCACATTTTTAGTTCCCTTCAAAGCTCTTCATTTGCTCCGTGAGTCACACATGTGGGCTTATGTGAGTGGTAAATGACACTCCCCTTTCTCCTCCTCTTCCCTCCCCCATGTCCTTCTACTGCTAAACACTATCTGGGCGGTCTTTCATATTCTGATTGATTACATTCAAAAAAAGGCTTAGTTTTATAAATCGGTATTAAACATATCTAATATAATTACTAATACCTGTAAAGTAAAGAAAAGCCTCAGATGCAAATGTCGTCTGAACAACATGAAAGCTAGTGTACCGTCATCTGACTCTGCCTACATTATATTAATGCACAAATTGTTCAATAAAGATTTATAGGGAGCTGTAAAAGTTATTTGATATTTATAATTGAATTTGAATAGCTATTAAAAAAAAAAATATATATATATATTTTTTTAGGTCATGTGACTGGCACATCACCAATCAGGGCTGGCCAGACACAGACTCATACTGTAGAGAACATACATCAGCAGGGTAATAGAAGCCCCTTCCAAGGATCTTTCCCTACAGATGCCAAAGAACAGGGAAAGATTATCTGACCACACAGCAGTGCTGCAGGAAGGATTTAAAAAAGCAACAAAATCCAGTGGCATGATGTATTTGATTTATGTGAATGAATTATGGCAATTAGCCACTTAGGGACCGCCCGCCATCGATATACATCAGCTGTTTGATGTTACTTACCAAGGTTATGGCAGCTGCCATAACCTCGGTATATTTTTAAACAGTGGGCGGTCTGCTTTCAGATAAAAGTGCTCTCTTCGGCGGATTCACTGCAAGATCCCTTTTATCGGCGGCGGGAGAGGTGCCCCACCTGCCATTCCCCAGTGGTCTCCATCGCTTACCGGAGCTGCTGGTAGCGGCAGAGATGATCAGATCCTTTCTTCTGCAAGACTGGAAGCCAAGTGAGGGAAAGATGGCCCCCACTCGGCTCCATAACATTGGATGACGGAAGCGACATCAAACATCCCTTCCGCCCAATGGTCTTCACCAATACAGATTTGCGCTATAGCTGAAAGATGGCTACAGCGTGGATCTGAATTGCCGGGGGAGGGGGGCGCCTATGGACGTCCGCCCCTTTGCGCGCTCCCCGCACGCACTCACAGCCGCCGCACGCTGCGTGGGAGTGCCCGGGGCTTGGGCGGATTCTATGTCCGCTGGAGAACCGCGATCGCCTAATACAGCAGCAGAATGGGGAACCGCCAATGTAAACACGGCGGTTCTCCGTTCTGTGAGGGGGGACATAACAGATCTACTGATCCCTGTGATCGGGATTAGTGAGATCTGTTATGTCCCTGCCAGCCCAACCCCCATACAGTTAGAACACACACAGGGAACACAGTTAACCCCTTGATTGCCCCTTAGTGTTAACCCCTTCCCTGCCACTGACATTTATACAGTAATCAGTGGCTATTTACATTTCTGATCGCTGTATAAATGTCAATGGTCCCAAAAAAGTGTAAAAAATGTCCGCTGCAATATCCCAGTCCCGATAAAAATCGCAGATCGCTTCCATTACTAGTAAAAAAAAAAAATAATAAAAACGGTATAATTCAATTCCCATAGTTTGTAGATAACTTTTACGCAAACCTATCAATATACGCCGATTGCGTTTTTTTTTTTTTTTTACCAAAAATATGTAGAATATATATCTGCCAAAATTGATGAATAATTGTTTTAATATTTTTTTGGGGGGGGATATTTATTATAGAAAAAAGTAAAAAATATAGTTCTTTTTGCAAAATCCTCGCTCTTTGTTTATAGTGCAAAAAATAAAAAACGCAGAGGTGATCAAATACCACCAAAAGAAAGCTCTATTTGTGGGAAATAAATTATAAAAATTTTGTTTGGGTACATCGTCGCACGACCGCGCAATTGTAATTCAAAATGCGACAGCGCTGAAAACTGAAAATTGGTTTGGGCAGGAGGGGGGTTTAAGTGCCCAGTAAGCGGGTGGTTAAAGGGGAATTTATTTGAGGGGGATGGGTGCATGTATGCCATTTTTTGCCATTTACGCTTGTGTTAACCTTTCATTTTTCCCTTCTACAGGTTTTGATTTTCTTCGTACTGTGCGTCCGCAGGTGGTCCCCAGACCTAGCCACCCGTTAATTCAACTTTCGTCTGGGACCCCATGTGGGGTGACCCAGGCACCAAAAGCTGTGCGTGTGCCAAGCCCCCCCGGGGGGGGGGGCGGATGTGCTCTGGTGTGGCGCGGTGGGGGCGCGGAGCTCACGGGTGAGGGGCTAGATTTAAGAGGGAGGCTCTTTAGGCCTGAGCCAGGGGGAGGGGGGTTGGGGGCCTTGACTAGGGGCTCTGATTGGGGGGATAAAAGTTTCTCCATTGCCCGCCATGTTTTATTCGTTTAATGCCTGTGACCTGTTTGTTACCATGATCCTACTGTTAACCCCTTAAGGGGCATATCCCAATACGGAAGCCCTTACGGCCGGGCATGCTGTTGGACCTCATATTACACTACAGCTTCCTGGTCCGTGCATCTCTGTTGTTCTGTTGCCTACTCTAACCACCTCCCAAGTTAGGGCATTCTCCTAGTGGAGTTTTAATAACTCCGACGGAGATTTGGGTAAGTTACCTATTAGCTCACCCTTATTCCCTAACCTTTTGTGCTTTCTTTCCTCTGCTTTTTCCTTCCTTCCTTCCTTCTCCCCCCTTTTATTTTTTTCTTTCTTTTTCTCTTTAATCCCCCCGGCCCTTTCTTTTTACCCCCCCCCTTCCGGTCGTTCCATCGTCCGGGCCCGCCTTTGGTGATTTACGCAGCCCGACCAGGAATTTACCATGGCAGTGGGCACAATTAATGTCACTTCATACAATGTGCACGGCTTGGGCACCCCCAAAAAGCGCCCCAGACTTCTGGCTGAACTTAAAAAAACAAAGTCGCAGGTCGTTTTTATGCAGGAAACTCATTTAAAACACGATCGGGTCCCCCGGCTAGGTAATAGAGTGTTTCCCACAGTCTACCACAGTCCCTCTCCTATATCAAAGTCAAAAGGGATGAGAATCCTTCTGGCACATGTGGTGCCTTGGTCCCTCTTCGCGGTGAGGCAGGATCCAGGGGGGGCGCTCTCTATTTGTCAAGGGGAAGATTGGGAATGTCATGGTCACCCTGGCAAATATATACTTTCCCAATGTGGATAATGTATCCTTCTTGAGCGGTCTATTACCGGACCTCCTGGAATTTCAGGAGGGAATCCTCATTTTCGGAGGAGACCTAAATTTTGCAATGGACCCAGCCCTCGATGTCTCACGGGGTGATTCCCACCTCTCCTTTGCCCGGCTCAAGTGCCCGAAGGTGGAACTCCACCTCCTGCAGCTAATTGACCCATGGTATATCCTACACCCGAATGAGCGGGACTATTCCTTCTACTCCTCTGGCCATCAAACATATTCCCGCCTAGACTATATCCTGATCCCCCATAGAGAACTTGCGAAGGTCAAGTCGGCCTGGATAGGCAACATTCTTATGTCGGATCATGCCCCCATACACCTCAGCCTTGAGTTGGACTCGCAGAACCGGCGCCCTCCCTCTTGGCGCCTATATCAGTCCCTTCTTCAATCCCCTGAAATCCGACAAAGGTTGACAAGTGCCCTCACCGACTTTTTCGAGCTAAATACAGGCTCAGTGGACAGCCCACTCATGACATGGGAGGCCCACAAGCCAGTGATCAGGGGAACGCTCATTAAGATTGGGACCTACCTGAAAAAAGAGAGGTCTGCACAGGTGGACACCCTGTTGGCGCGTCTGCGTTGCCTGGAGGGAGTGCATAAAGCAAAGGCAGCACAAGCGGTGCACGCCGACCTTCTTAAGACCAGAGAGGAACTCAACTCTCTATTGTTCCACAGGATAAAACAGAAGCTGGCATGGTCAAGGCAGACCATGTATGAGTTCTCTAATAAACCAGGAGCACTCCTGGCGAGGGCGCTCCGGGGCTCTCGCGCACGGACCTACATCTCGCATATTTCAATATCTGGTCAGAAACTCTCCAGGTCAGACGCTATGGCGAAGGAATTTCGCTCCTTCCAAGACCTTTATAACCTAAACCCATCCCCATCGTTGGCTGAATCCGCAACGCTCAACACCCAGATCCGTACGTACATTGAGGCTTCGGGAATGCCGACACTCCCTGCAGTGGCCCTCGAGGAACTGGAGGCACGTATCACAGAGGAGGAACTGGGGGTTGCCCTGGCTCAAAGTAAGCCTAAGAAGGCGCTGGGGCCGGATGGCCTCACGGCTGCCTATTATAAGGCGTTTTCGGGCACACTCCTTCCACACCTGGTGACCGCGCTCAATTCCCTGGTGGAAGGGAAGGAAACGCCATTGGATGCCCTCAGGGCATACATATCCTTGATACCCAAGGATGGAAAAGATCCGGCGCAGTGTGGCAGTTATCGGCCAATCGCACTGTTAAATACGGACCTAAAACTCTTTGCACGGACATTAGCCAACAGGCTTCTACCCTATATTCCGAGCCTTATTCATAAGGACCAGGTGGGGTTTATTCCTTTACTCGAACTGCAGGACAATACGGTACGTGTCATTAACTTGATCCATGCAGCACCAACTTACCAACGACTGCTTCTTCTAATCTCTAGAGATGCAGATAAAGCATTTGACAGGGTTCACCGGGCACTTATACGTGCAATCCTGGAACACCTGGGTCTTGGGTCATCGATGATGAGCTGGATATCTGCTTTGTACTCACGACCCTCCGCTGCAGTGAGAGTCAATGAGACACGGTCAGATTTTTTCACCATCACAAATGGGACGAGGCAGGGCTGCCCCCTCTCGCCCCTAATTTTCATTTTGACCTTGGAACCATTCCTCTGCACAATTCGAGCTGACCTTGACATCCCGAGCTTCAGCAAACCGACTGAAGCCCACAAGGTGGCGGCGTTCGCCAACGATTTGATATTTTTCGTCTCAAACCCACTTACCTCCCTCCCGATTCTCATGCAAGTCCTTAAGACCTATGGGTCTTTGTCTCATTTCCAAGTAAACTATAGCAAGTCGTTGGCACGTAACATCTCGGTAAGCTCTGAAGTGATTCGAAGTATTCGTACGTCCTTCCCCTTTCAATGGGCCACCTCAACAATTAAGTACTTGGGAATTAACATCACTTCGGTCCTATCCAAACTCTACAAATTTAATTATGAGCCGCTCCTCACCAAAGTGAGGAAGGGTTTATTGCATTGGCATTCTTTGACCCTGACGTGGTTCGGGCGATGCAGTGCTCTCAAGATGACGGTTCTGCCGTGCATACTCTATATCCTACAAGCCATACCAATCCGAGCCCCTTCATTTCTTCCGAGCGCTTTCCCAGGTGTTCCAGAAGTTTGTTAGGTCACACCAGAAACCACACCAGGCCCTACACCGATTCTCACTTCCCAAGCACTTAGGAGGGTTTGCCCTCCTTGACATAAGGATGTACTATCGGGCGACACACCTCAATAGGATAGTGGACTGGCACTGCCATGGAGCGGAAAAGCAATGGGTAGCAATGGAGATGGAGGATTCACAGGGTAGGGCGTTGAGCTGGCAGTGGCTCTCATTGCCTATCCCCAGGGACCCATCCGATGCTCGGCAGTACTTTACTAGTAGCCCGGGAGACATTCTGTGCCACCACCATCTCGCCTCTTCCATTCCTAATGGTCCCTATTGTGGGTAACCCAGAGTATGTTCCGGGCCTGCAGCAGGCACAGTTATGACGCATTGCAGAAGGGGGATACTCATGCCTGACGGACTTTGCAACGTCCTCTGCTGCCATCCTCCCAGATGTGCTTCATCTAACAGACCCCCCTCTGGACTTCATGAGTGGGATACAGTTACGCTTGTTTCTCCAGCGCTCTGCATGAGCTCCGGGCATCTTGCGTCCCCTTACGTGCTTTGAGTCAGTCTGCCACAAAGGAGAACCAATATGGCACGCCTTATCCATGATCTATGCCATCCTGATCCAACCAGGGGAAGATTATGTGCCCCTGTTCCTTACCAGGTGGGAGACTGACCTGGCCCTTCACTTCATGCCGGCCCAAAGACGTACGATCCTCCACTTTGCTCAGAAATCTTCACTGGCCACCAGGATACAGGAAACTAGTTATAAGATCCTTACCCGGTGGTACAGGGTACCCTCACTTCTTCATAGTATCTTTCCCCAGGTCTCGGAATCCTGCTGGCATTGTGGGGCGGATAGGGGGACCATGATCCACATATTTTGGGAATGCCCCAAGCTCCAGCAGTTCTGGCTCGATGTTACAGATATCCTCAAACAATTTACAGCTGTAGACCTGTATTCCAACCCTGCTGCTTGCCTGTTTCACTTAACGGAGAGACAGATCAAAAAATACAAAACCTCATTGACAATGCAGCTCCTGAATGCATTAAAGGCATGCATTCCGCTCCGCTGGAAGGATGCGGACCCCCCCCCCCCCATGAAGGCACTGTGGTTCGCCAGGGTGAACGCTCTCAGGGACATGGAGGAGCTCACTGCTACATTGCAAAACACCGAGGAGGCCTTCAAGGAAACCTGGAGACCTTGGAACTATTTTGTGTTCAGACGCCTACATTTCTGCAATGCCCCCCACCTAGACAGTGGACTCCGCCCGTCCCGAATGGGGCAACTGGAAATCCCCCCTTCCCCCCTCTGGGGGAGTTTTTTTCACACTCTCTTTTTCATTTATTTGTTATATATTCCAAGATAGCATTTCAAGCCAGCCAATATACCTGGTGATACCACACCAAAGTGAAACTGAATCATTAGCCAACAGGAGGAATATGCATAAGCATATTGACTGTGCTGCTGCCCGGCCGTGTTTCGGGAGTAGAACAATAGCCCTCTGTTGAAGACAAGCCAAACTTATGTACTTCCATACCCATGCTGTTCCACCTTTAGGCAAAGATGTGATAACTGCCTGATCTGTGTACCTGCCATATATTTCTATTTTTGTAATAATGTAGTTCATTTTTTGTCTGCTACAAAATAAAAGAATTCCAAAAAGGGGGAATTTATTTATTTTCAAAAGACATTTTTTTTATTTATTTTTTTATTGCATTCAAGTGTAAATGTGAGATTTGAGGTCTTTTTGACCCCCAGATCTCACATTAAAGAGGTCCTGTCATGTTTTTTCTATTACAAGGGATGTTTACGTTCCTTGTAATAGGAATAAAAGTGACCCATTTTTTTTTTTTTAATGGACAGTGTAAAAATAAAAAATAAAAAATTTAAAGCACCCAGTCCTGCCGAGCTCGCGCGCAGAAGCGAACGCATACGTAAGTCGCGCCCGCATATGAAAATGGTGTTCAAACCACACGTGAGGTATTGCCATGATCATTAGAGTGAGAGCAATAATTCTAGCACTAGACTTCTGTAACTCAAAACTGGTAACCTGTAGAAATTTTGACTGGTATCCTGTAGCGTCCCCAAGGGAGTTTAAGTGCCAATTTTTGCCATTCCACGAGCGGGCGCAAAATGAAGCATGACATGTTGGGTAACAATTTACTTGGCGTAACATTATCTCTCACAATATAGAAAAAAATTGGGCTAACTTTACTGTTATCTTATTTTTTAATTCAAAAAAGTGTATTTTTTTAAAAAAAAGTTGCGCTTGTAAGATCACTGTGCAAATACGATGGGACATAAAGTATTGCAATGACCGCCATTTTATTAGGGTGTCTGAAAAAAATATATTTAATCTTTGGGGTTCTAAATAATTTTCTAGCAAAAAAGAAAAACATCTGATTTTAACTTGTAAACAGATCTCAAAAAGAGGCTCGGTCCATAAGTGGTTCACACTTTTCTGTTTAGTACCACTTTAACCACTTCAGCCCCGGAAGGATTTCCAGCTTTAGGACCGGAGCCCTTTTTGCGATTCGGCACTGTGTCGCTTTAACTGACAATTGCGCGGTCGTGCGACGTTGTACCCAAACGAAATTTGCGTCCTTTTTTTCCCACAAATAGAGCTTTCTTTTGGTGGTATTTGATCCCGTCTGCGTCATTTCTGATCGCCGCTATAAACAAAAGAGCGACAATTTTGCAAAAAAACAACAAATTTAAAAAAAAACTTTTTTTTCACCGTTTTTGGCCGATTTATATTCTTCCTCATATTTGCGATAAAAAAAATCGCAATCGGCGTTTATTGATTGGTTTGCGCAAAAGTGGTCGCGTTTACGGATGATGAGAATTCATTTTTGGGGTTTTTTTTTTTTTTTACTAGTAATGGCGGCGATCTGCGATTTTTAGCGGTACTGCGATATTGGGGCGGACATGTCGGACTATTTTGACACTTTTTTGGGACCATTGGCATTTATACAGCGATCAGTGCTATAAAATGCACTGATTACTGTGTAAATGCCATTGGCAGTGAAGGGGTTAACCTGCAGGAGGCGCTCTAAGGGTTAAGTATGTTCCCTGGGCGTGTTCTAACTGTAGGGGGACTGCCCTGGCTGGGGAAGGGAAGTGGTCACAGCCTTTGTATACAGGAAGGCTGTGATCACAGCCCTTCCCCCTCACACAGAACGGAGGTCCGTGTTTACATACACGGACCTCCGTTCCTTCGCTCCGGGGGGGCCATCGCGGGTAGCCGGCGGCAATCGAAGCCGCCACACCCGCTCCCTGGCCCTCCCCGAACACAGTGAGCGCGGCCGCTGTCATATGACGGCGATTTGCGCTCACGAGCCACCTTGCCGCCGTCAATTGCCGATCGGCGGTCGGCAAGGGGTTAAGGGCTAGTTTATACTTGCTTCAAAACAGGGCTTCAGACAGGCTTTGTTAAAGCTCTCTTAATGCCAGTCAAAGCTCCTGTCACTAAATAAAATGGTTTGTGTACAGTCTTGTTTACACCATGTGTTTGCTTTGCTTTGGCTTCGCTTCAAAAATTATACCCCATGTCGCTTTAGTGGTGCTTCAAAGCGTCTTCAAAGCCTCCATAGAAGTCTGTGACAAAGCTTGTTTGAAGCTTTTGAGAGGCTTTAATTCAGCTTTAATTTCACTTTGTTTTGGAGAAATTGCAGGTGTGAGATATCAACAAACATACAGGGCATCTGCCAAGAGCATCACTGAAGCCCCACCGAAGCCTAAAAAACCCATCATAAAAGCTTGTTGAAGTAGTAGGAGCTTAAATGTGCGTTTGAAGCTGAAGCAAGTGTAAATGAGCCCTAAGGCCTCATACACACGGGCGTATGAAAAAAAATAAGCAAAACGTCGGTCCCGACGTCAGGGAAAAATCTGCGGGTTTTTTTCGGCGTTAATGTGCGTTAGTGAGTGTCGGCGTCAATAGGCGTTTTTTTTAAAAAAAAACATTCCTCTGCTATTTTTTAACCTGAAAACGCAGGCGTCAAAAACGCCGGTCAACGTTGGTACGGTATTAGCGTTTTGCCGGCTCAGCGTCAAAAACGCTACAGCCTCAGAATGTGTTGGTCCCGCTTTCTTTTTACAGCTCACTAACGCCGACGCCCTCTACAGCTCAAAAACGTCAGCCTTTTTATGGGGCCATTGAATAACATGGAGAGCTGCAAAAACCGCTAAAAACGTGGCTGTAAGAAACGCGTGTATAAGGCCTAATGGTTAAGGGTTAGTTTACACTTGCTTCAAAACAGAGCTTCAGACAGGCTTTGTTAAAGCTCTCTTAATGCCTGTCAAAGCTCATGTCACTAAATAAAATTGTTGGCTTACAGTCCTGTTTACACTTTGTTTGCTTTGCTTCGCTTCAAAAATGACACCCCATGTAGCTTTAGTGGTGCTCGCTTGCAGCACCTGCAGTTTTTGCGAGGCTTTAATTCAGCTTGAGCTTCACTTTGTTTTGGAGAAATTGCAGGTGTGAAATATCAACAAACACAAAGGGCATCTGCCAAGCTTCAACAAAGCTTCAAACGACCATCACTGAAGCACCACCGAAGCCTCATCGAAGCACCATCGAAGCCTCAAAAATACATCATAAAAGCTTGTTGAAGCAGTAGGAACTTTAATGTGCGTTGAAGCCAAAGCAAGTGTAAATGAGCCCTATGGTTTTTTATGAACAAAACCGGGACATGCGGTGAGGTCAGTGGCTGGTGAGGCACTGGCTAGTATCAGAGCTAAATACACACACAGGTTACATACACCGCAAACGCTGGAGTAAGAGCAATAATTCTACCCCTAGACTGCCTCTGTAACTCTAAACATGTAACCTCTAAAAATTTTTAAAGCGTTGTCTATTGAGATTCTTAAGTACTGAAGTTTGGTGCCATTCCACAAGTGTGCGCAATTTTAAAGCGTGACATGTTGGGTATCTATTTAATCTGCGTGACATCATCTTTCACATTATAAAAAAATTAGGGCTAACTTTACTGGGGGTTTTTTTTTTCTATTCATGAAACCGTTTCTTTCCAGAAAAAAGCATTTGAAAAATTGCTACGCAAATACTGTGTAACATAAATAGTTGCAGCGACCGCCATTTTATTCCCTAGGTTGTCTGCTAAAAATATATATATATATATTGTTTGGGGGTTCTGAGTAATTTTCTAGCAAAAAAAATATAATTTTTACATGTAGGTGAGAAGTGTCAGAATTGGCCTGGGTGGCAGGGGGTTAATTACCATAAGTAATATACAAATAATTATTATATATTATTTTTAGGGTAATTTACTATATTTTCAAAAACTGTACTCAAGCAGGTGGCTTAACCACTTGACCACTGGGCACTTAAATCCCCTTCCTAACCAGACCAATTTTCAGCTTTCAGTGCTCTCACATTTTGAATGACAATTACTCAGTCATACTACACTGTACCCATATGAAATTTTTTCGTCCTTTTTTTCACACAAATAGAGCTTTCTTTTGGTGGTATTTAATCACCATTGGGGTGTTTATTTTTTGTGCAATAAAAATACCGAAAATTTTGTAAAAAAATGCATTTTTCTTTTTCTGTTATAACATTTTGCAAATTAGTAATTTTTCTTCATAAATGTTGGCCAAAATGTATACTGCTATATGTCTTTGGTAAAAATAACCCAAATTAGTGTATATTATTTGGTCTTTGTGAAAGTTATAGAGTCTACAATCTATGGTGCCAATCACTGAAAATTGATCACACCTGATGCACTGACGGCCTATCTCATTTCTTGAGGCCCTAACAAGACAGAAAAGTACAAATACCCCCCAAATGACCCCTTTTTGGAAAGTAGACAGTCCAACGTATTTAGTAAGAGGCATGGCGAGTTTTTTTAAGTTGTCATTTTTTCCCACAATTCTTTGCAAAATGAAGATTTTTTTTTTTTTTCACTAAATTGTCATATTAACAGGTTATTTCTCACACCCAGCATATGCATACCACCAATTACACCCCAAAACACATTCTGCTACTCCTCCTGAGTATGGTGATACCACATGTGTGACTATGTTACACAGCCTGGCCACATACAGAGGCCTAACATGCAGGGAGCGCCATCAGGCGTTCTAAGGACATAAATTACACATATAATTTCCTGACTACCTCTTGCACTTTGAAGGTCCTGGAGCACCAGGGCAATGGAAACGCCCCAAAAATGACCCCATTTTGGAAAGTAAACACCCCAACTTATATTCTATGAGGCATAACGAGTCTTTTGAACGGTTCATTTTTTCCACAAGTTTTTGGAAAATGTGGAAAGAAAATGAAAACGCATTTTTTTTTACACAA
>BLSH010020568.1:1328546-1341579 GCA_018402905.1 Glandirana rugosa
CGGATGGGTGGGCATGGATGTATGGGTGACGGATGGGTGGGCATGGATGTATGGGTGACGGATGGGTGGGCATGGATGTATGGGTGACGGATGGGTGGGCATGTATATATGGGTGACGGATGGGTTGGCATTGCTGAGGGTGCATGGGTGATGAGGGGTCCCTGCCTGGCACATAGCGGTGCTGTGGGCACTTCAGATCCTGCCCACAGCACCGCTGCATCTCCTCTCTCCCCCCTCTCCTGTCACACTGCACCGATCGATGCGGAGAGGGGAGAGACAAGCCGGCACTTCCGCCAGCTTGTTTACACGTGATGCTCCGTCATTTGACGGAGCGATCACGTAGTAAAAGGCCGCTCCAAGCAGCCATTTACCGTGATCCGTGATGCGCCGGGTCTCACAGACCCGGCGGTCACGGATGCTTCCAGGCGGGAGCGCGATTCTGGGAGGACGTTATAACACGTCCTCCCAGAACAATGAGTGCCACTTGCGGCCGTGTAAATACGTTACACGGTCGGCAAGTGGTTAATGGACAAATTACTGAAGTTTGAAGTAACTTCAAACCAGTAATTTCACAATAAATAGATAAATAATTTTATTATCTTATAACATATAGCATATTAATATATGATTTAGCGTGTACCTTTTCAACAGCAGCAGATTCTCATTCTCCCGCTTAACTGTGTGAGAAAAACATGGGATTGTGGGTAAATCTTCTACACATAAACTCATGTTTTTCCTTGTAATTAAGAGGGCTGGGCTGGAAGGTAGCATTTGTGTTTTATACACATGACCCCTTCTATGACACTGCAGTGAGGTGTGCCTCCACTGCAGCATTTTTATTGGACAGCTTGGTGCAATGGTGCTTTACCATTGGTTCAAGGCTCCAAGCTGTCCATTAAGCTCAGTGCCTTTGACAAGAAGTGAGGAGAGGTACTGTGAGCTCATCCTCTGTCTGCTGCAAACAGAGTGTGCCAGCTTGTATTTAAACTGGCCGCTCTGTAAGTAGCTTTTGACAGGCTGCGCAAGGAGCCCTGTATCTCCGGAACCATAGTTAATAGGAGCCCTAAATTGTTACCAGTGGTGTGGTAGGACTTCAGCTACCTGTGATCACAGGTCATCGAGCTACAACCCTCGAAGTCGATCGTTGTTTTTTTTTTTTGTTTTTTTTTTATGTTCATGGCAGGTGAGGCTCTGCCTCCCCTGACTGCAAGTCCCTGGAACAAAAGGATTTTACACTATGCAGCACCCATTTGCTCTGAGTATGGTCTCGAGGAAAGAAACATAGAAACATAGAAAAGTGACGGCAGAAAAAGACTGAGTAGTCCATCGAGTCTGCCCCTTTTTATTTATTTATTTATTTATTTTTTTTTTTTTATTTATTTTTTTTTTTTTAACCTTGTTGTCTGACTATGGATTTATGTTTATCCCAAGCATGTTTGAAGCCATTTACTGTTGACTGTCTCACAACCTCTGTTGGTAGTTTATTCCAATCATCAACCACCCTTTCAGTAAAATAATACTTTCTAAGATTAGTTTTGAACTTCCCCCTAGTTAGTTTGAGGTCATGTCCCCGTGTTCTTGATTTTGGTTTCATATTGAAAAGACTGCCCTCCTGAACCTTATTTACCCCCTTGAGGTATTTAAAGGTTTCGATCATGTCTCCCCTCTCCCTTCTTTCCTCCAGACTGTACATATTAAGTGCCTGAAGTCGCTCTTGATATGTTTTATCCCCCAGACCTTTCACCATTTTTGTTACCCGTCTCTGAACTCGTTCTATTTTATCAATATCTTTTTGTAAGTGAGGTCTCCAGAACTGGACACAATATTCTAAGTGAGGTCTCACTAAAGATCTATATAGAGGAATCAGAACCTCCTTCCTCCTGCTGGTGATCCCTCTACTGATACATCCCAGAATTCTATTTGCTTTTCCCACTGCCTGGTTACACTGTTTGCTCATTTTGCAATCATCTGAAATAAGCACCCCCAAATCTTTTTCTTCTGTAGTGCTGGCTAACACTGTGCCCCCAATGCTGTACTCTCTAAGCGGATTCTTTTTCCCTAGATGCATTATTTTAAAAGGTAAGGTAAGGTGGATTTGAGGAGGTGGATTTGAGGAGTGTGGACTGAGTGAACCATTATTGGCTGAATTAAGCAGATTGTAATACATGATACTAGACTAAAGTTTGTTGCTAACCAGTGTTTGGTGAGTAGTTAGTGTTCGTGGTGGAGAATATCACAACATGGACACACAGATTGGAGGAGAGATTTATTTTGGAACACTTTCCATATTTCAGAAGGTATGTTACTAAAAGGGCACAGTCACCATTTATAGGCTATAAATAGTGGATGCTAAAAATAAGGGTCACAGCTTTCCTTTTCTGTGCCTATGCACATAGGAGCAGATGCTCACCTTTACCTTCTTTTTTGCCAGTGGACAATTATAAACTGTTTAGGTCCTAATCACAATTGTATTGTTTATTAAAGCAGTATTAAACCCAAAACCAAAAATGTATAATACATTACCACTTACTACTCATTAGATGTGGTGGCTGCATCAGTTTTCTTTTCTTTGGCTTCCCTCTGATTTCACCTGGTAATCTGGCTAGTTACATACTTCCTGTATTGGTGAGCCACAACTTTGGATGCATAAGAACAGAGGGCACAGCAGACAACAGCATTGTCAGTCTGGGGAGTGTTAAATGTATTAGAAAATTTAGTTATACTAACAAATTGAAGCCAAGCTCCAGTTTACACTATATGATCAGTTACAGCAAACCATGTTATGTCCTTTCGGGATAAAGGTTTTGCATGAATAAATACAACCTGATCACTGTAATCACCCCCTGCCAGTGGTAAGTGGTTTGTGTCGGCCATGAAAATGATATATTATGCTGGAGAGCTTGGGCTTTTAAAAAGCAAAATTGCTGTTTGGATCACCAGATGAAAATTGAAGAGAGAAAGCCTAGAAAAATTAAACTAATTCAGCCATGACATCTAAGACTTGGTAAGCTACAATAAATGTTTGCTTTTGGGTTTAATATTGCTTTAAAGTACAACTAAAGGAAACATACATATTTTAGTAAAGCCTCATATAAATACCTGATAGTTACACATATTAATAAACATAATAACTGAAATGATTATTTTCCTACCATGTAGCTACAAGTGTGGTCTGTAATCTCCCATTAATTTTTTCTTTGCTATACACTGCTAGAGGAGTTCAGCAGAGCAGAGGTCAGATGTCATTTCCTTTCAGTAAAGTGGCTTGTCTCTCCAACAGACACCCAGCTTTCTATCATGCTCAGTCTATTTTACATAACACACACCCATCTGCCAATCAATAGCTGGGTGTGTGCTATGTAAAACAGCACAAATCATTACAGGTTCATTTCCACACAGATCAGTCTATTAATCTGTGTGCTTCTCTCTGTCTGCTCTCCTCTGGTAATTTGTAAACTGGCAGAACAAAATCCAACCTAGGAGCTGGCTGTATAGACAGAGCAGTGGGTTGGCAAAGGCGGGACATAGTTGGTAGTGGGCGGGGCTTCACAGGCCGATTGTGGGCAGAGCCTAATTTGGACTTGTATGTAGAATCAATGGCTGAGATTTCCATGGATATAGGAGCCCCTCCCCCAGTGATGTCAGGGCGTTTCTGCAGAAAGAGATAGATGCAAATGTGGACAACATGTGTCCTGTTCAACACAGGCAATTTGAAAGCCAGGAGGTAAAGTTGTCACCTCACTAAAGGAAGTGCACCTGAGAGCTGGAGACCAGCTAGATATCTCGCCATCCTTACTGCTTTTTGCAAAACAATCAGTGAGATATTTAACAGACTGTATAGGTGCATAACATATTGATTTCTTCATTTTGACCATAGTTCTACTTTAACCGGTTCCACACCGCGCGCAGTATACTTACTGTGGCAGTGTGGACGCTTAACGCAAATTGCCGTAAAGAGGCGGCGATTTGCGCAGGCGCAGCTAGGGAGTGAGCGCGTGCCGCCAGCGACATGCTCTCGTGCCCGATACACTCCGGAGGAGGTGCCCACGGCTTGGGTGGACCCGATGTCCGCCGGCGAGCCGCGATGAGCTGCTAGAACCAAAGAGCGGGGAACCGCCGATGTAAACACGGCGTTTCCCCGCTCTTTCAATGGGGACATAAGAGATCTACTGATCCCTGTCACTGTCACTGGGATCAGTTAGATCTCTTATGCCCATGGTAGCCCAGCCTAACCACAGTTAGAACACGCCCAGGGAACACAGTTAACCCCTAGATCGCCTCCTGCAGGTTAACCCCTTCACTGCCAATGACATTTATACAGTAATCAGTGGACATTTAAATTTCTGATCACTGTATAAATGTCATTGGTCCCAAAAAAGTGTCAAAAATGTCCGACATGCCACAATATCACAGTACCGCTAAAAATCGCAGAAATGTATTCTCATCATCCGTAAACGCGGCAACTTTTGCGCAAACCAATCAATAAACGCCGATTGCTATTTTTTTTTTTTACCAAAAATATGAGGAAGAATATAAATCGGCCAAAACTGATGAAAAAAAATGTTTGTTTATAGCGGGGATCAGAAATGACGCAGGGGTGATCAAATACCACCAAAAGAAAGCTCTATTTGTGGGGAAAAAAGGACGCAAATTTAGTTTGGGTACAACGTCGCATTAAAGGGACACCGTGCCGAATCGCAAAAAGTGCTCTGGTCAGGAAGGGGGTAAAACTTTCCGGGGCTGAAGTGGTTAAAGGGGATGTAAACCCGAAAAAAAAATTAATTAAAAATTCTGCCTGATAGAGTATAGTGTGTCATATCATCTGTGCCCAGTCTTGCCACAAAGAGTTAATCCAACTGTAAGTAATGAGCTTATCTTTTTTCAGGAAGAGAAAGTCCAACTAACAGGGAAATACAGTCGATCCGCCCCTTTCTCTGTGAGTGACAGGCAATTTGCATATCTCCCTCACACAGCAGAGAAAGATTTATATGCCCCCCTCCCTCCCTCCTCAATGTCTCAGTATAGAGGTGGGTGGGGAGGCTTGTGACATCACAACTCCACCCACCAAACTCCAGCAAACACAGACACCCTCTGATTTCAGAGTTTTACAGAGCTGCTAGTGCTTACAGGAAGGACATTTGAAAGATAGGGATAGATGCAGGAGGCTTGCATGTATATATACATTAATACTGTGTCATTAGTTTATACTGGGTGGGTGGTGGGTTTACATCCACTTTAAGGGAACTTGGCTTCAGCATACATTTGAAAAGTGCTTGACAAGTTTCATATAGCTTTCTTGAAGTCCTTAAATCGCCCTTCAGCTCCAGGCTAGAAGTGTTATGGTGGTTTCACATGGCCGTGTCCGTGTGCGGGCTCCGCTTTGCTCAGCAGGGTTTGATCCGTTGATCCCCGCTGAGCAGGCGGATGACAGATCCATCTCTGCTCACTGTGCAGAGACGGATCTGTCAGAGCCCCACTCTCCTCTATGGGAAATCGGATGAAAACTGACCATCTGTCCTGTTTCATCCAATCCGATCCCCAGGTGGATGGAAAAATAGGGTTTCCATCTGTCTGGCTTTGCGGTACAGGAGCGGATCGGAGAGGAGCAGGTGTCAGCGGACAGATCACCGCTGACATCCGTCGCTCCATAGAAGTGCATGGAGTGTCTGTTCAGGTCCACCTGAAAAACGGACAGGAGGACCTGAAAGGAATGGCCATGTGAAAGGGGCCTTAAAGAAGAGATCTTAGTAGGGATGGTAGCTGTACCATTAAACAAGCTTTAACAAGCTGCAGCAGTGCTAAAGAGTAATGTAAACTACTGAAAGGCTTCAAGAAGGCCACTCAAAGATTGATAAATACCTTTCAAATGTTTCCTAATTCTGTTGACTGTTTTAAAGGGTGGATTGGTGGTGCTGAACCCTATTGATAACATTGGGTGTTCATTTAATTTTTTTTATATTATTGTAAATTGTATACTGATAGTCTAACTGTGGGATGTCCAAATGATAGGTAGGCAACTTCTGCAAACTGAGGGGTTTCCACATTCACTTTGGATTGTGCAGGAAATATTTGGATCTGGAATTTAATGAACTTAAATGTAAGAGTCCAAAACAACGTTTATTCCAAATATAAAATTGGTTAAAACGCCAGCAGCTTTTTAAAACCAGCTGCTAAATGTTGCTGATGTTACCACACTATTCCTGACAACTCCCCATATCCTGACTACTCCTACATTGTATCTATTTTTCAGATACAGATGCATTCTGTATGAATTTTGTTTGAAATAAACCTCAACTTGGACATTTCAGTGTGTCACTTTAATTCCAGATCCAAATATTTGAATCTGTAGACCAACCTTTCTCAACCTTTTTACCACCGAGGAACCCTTGAAATATTTCTCCGGTCTCGGGGAACCCCTGCTAAAAATTAAAAATCTACAACTCATGATACATTAGTGTGATGTTCAATGGGAAGAATGCTCCTTACACTTGTGGTGATTGGGAAGAATTTCCCCCTTACAGATAGTGAAAAAAAAACAATGATGTCAGTGGAAATTTATCTGAGAGGTAGAAATTGACCATTGCTCAAGGAACCCCTAGCAACCTCCTGAAGGAACCCTAGGGTTCCACTGAACCCTGGTTGAGAAACCCTGCTGTAGACTAGCATTTATAGTGTAAGAGTAAACAATGCCCATATGTTTAGGGTCTTAACAAATGGAACCGTGGCCATCCATACTGTGTAGTGACACATTGTCCAGTAGTACTAGTTCAATTTATGTCAGCTCACAATTAAGAGTACAATCTAATAAAACACTTCTTAGGAGAGTCGCAAAAGGTGTGCAATGTCTTAGACCTCGTGCACACAGATTTTTGAAAACATGCTTTTAGACATGTTCAGGTGCATTTGGGGATTTTTGTTTATTTTATTGATCAGAATAGTAATTTATTCTGTCCATTGAAATTAATAAATGCTCAAGCACTAAACACCTAGCGCTATTGCACGCCTAGACGGGTTTAGGCACTTTGAGGAGTGTTTGCCATTTTTTATGCCTAAAAACTACTCTCCTGAAAACGATTCTTCTGCATTCAGGAAAGGAGGTTTGACGGCCTCTAAAAGCCAATGTGTGTATGGACACGTAAGCTTTTATTGAGGGGAGTTCAGGGGCTTAGGCAAAAAAAATTCAGAGCCCCAAAAAATTTCAATTTAAGAGCAGCAGTGTGCATGAACCCTTATACGATTTCTTCAGAAAGCAGCCACAGCTTAATTAGAGAAGCTTGTCCCTGCCACTATGCAGCAGAGAAGGATCCTTCCTCTCTGCAGAGGCCCAACACACCACATGCTAAGTCAAAGCTAGAGCTTTCCAATCTGCAAAGCTCATACTCATTGCTGATTGGAGAGAAGTATCTTTGACTCAACAGGAGGAGCGTGTCAGACATTGCAGTTGAGGACCAATTAATGCCTAGTACACACGGGGAGCTTTTTTTTTCCCGTTCAAATAAACGGGCTGAACAAAGAAAAACTGACAGATCGCTGTACTAACACAAGCGATATTAGTACCATAATCTCTCCCGCTGAACTATTGTGTTCCTGTTCAATGTACATTTGCTAAGCATTTCCACCCCTTTACTCCAAAAGTGTTGGTCAGTGAAGGTGGTGGTACCTAGCATACCTATAATCTTGGTCACCTCTGCACCCCTAATGAGCCAAGTAGACAATAAAGGCATTCCTCTTGTCTCTACTTCTGCTTTACCTTGAGATTAGCTTACCTGACTGCAACTCCACTTTTCTCCTGCCCTGAATATTAGTGGTGGAGGCAGACATATTGTTGCAGAGGCATAATATTTCCTGCAAAAGTGGGTGACTTTGCTAAAGAAGGTAGGGAAGTTGCAGCCTAAAACTTTACTTCACTTTTGTCCCATCTGTTTATAAATTACCTGTATCTTATCCTAAAAAGATATGGGTGTAAAATATATGAATATTGCCTCAATATCTTACGCTATTATCTTAAAAAAACACAGAAAAATCATGGGGATCTGTTTGTTTTTCACACAGCTTTCACCTGGGATTAAATTGGAAAAATTGTTTATATCATGGGTGAAAATTGTGTGAATCTTGTATAAAAAATATTTATAAATAAACTCCAAGCTTTAATTTCACTGTTGGCGGCTCATTTACTATATAAGCTTGTCAATGTCATTGGGCACACACCCCTTGATAAAGTCATGTGATTATTGACAAAACATGTTGGGGAGGAGCCTATGACGTCACAATGTACCACGGAACGCTTCCCAGCTGAGTGTGGAAGCTTGCAGCCGAGTATCTGCCAGACCTTCAGGGATTGTTGGAATTGATGTTTTACATGCAGTGGCCAAGTGTACCGGAGGTGGTACACCTCCCCATGTGAGTGTTTTTAATCCATTTTAATACATTTATATTAATTTTAAAAAGATTCAGCACTATGTAGTCTCCTTCTGTTTACACATATATAACGGGGATACATCCACACCTGGAACCGTAACAGCGCCACGCCATAGGAGGAGATTGCCCCATAGGGGAATGTGCAATTTGGCCCATTGGGGGGTCGCACATTGAGGTGAGCGCATAGAGTTACTGGTGGTGGTGTGTGGTCCCACTGTAAAGTACTACGGCTATAACTTATTGAATTCACCTTGGACACCAGCACTTTTTACCAGCACGTTTGCATGATTTGCACAAGAAGAAACTGTTTACTGCTTTGCACTTAACTTTGAAACAACAATTATCACAGCACATTTATTTAATTGACTTTGCAATCACTAACAGTGATGTGGACTTTGCAGCTATGGTCATGTTATGATATATATTTGTTATATTATTGCACTTTTACACTTTAGTCACTAGGTGGCAGTCTATATTACCTAATTTTTAAATTTTACCATTTTGGGTTTGGGTTTCACCATTTTTTGAATTTGTTGTTACTGTAGTATTTGGGGTACTATTTAGGTGGCAGGCAGCAAGCTATATTGCCAAGTAGCGCGGTATAACATTGTTTTAAAGGTTGGGAAGTTGCAGCCTAAAACTTTACTTCACTTTTGTCCCATCTGTCTATAAATTACCTGTATCTTATCCTAAAAAGATGTGGGTGTAAAATATATGAATATTGCCTTAAGAAATATCTTACTCGATTATCTTATTTAAAAAACACAGAAAAATCATGGGGATCTGTTTGTTTTCACACAGCTTTCACTCAGAATTTACACATTTTTCTAATGGTATTAAATTGGAAAAATTGTTTACATCATGGGTGAAAATTGTGTGAATCTTATATAAAAAATATTTATAAATAAACTTTAAGCTTTAATTTCACTGTTGGGGACACACTTGCATGTTGTAAATGAGCCTTTTAGCTGCTACAGTTTTTATCTGTACCTACTATCTTTTGGACATTGCTGACCTGTTCTTCTACATCATGTTGATATAAAGACTGTGAAACAGTGTGAAGTGGAAGATGGTGTAATGAAATATTGATGCAGTGATTGTTTCTTTCTCTAGAGTCCATGGTATTGCTGGGCTCCATTGACTGCTCTCAGCTGGTGTCTTTGTTGCGATTTCAACTCAGCAGAAAGCGTCGCCTGCAGCAGCTTAGAGAGAGAGAGAATGGGGGAAGAAAAGAAACTGAGAGCACTGTACGATTCCAGGTAAATGATCAACATACTGTCATTTGCATGTCAGCACTGTAAATCAGTGACTGCATTTGCTTCTTTGTGTGCTAAAGGAGTGGTATACAACACTCTGTACTGAAAAAAACCCAGGTGATCTGCAGTACCCTTCTAATGAAGGTGTTACACAAGCCTGTAAAAACCTCAGTATAAATTTGCTTCCTGGTCTTGAAGAGGTATGTGTATAGGTGTGATATAGGTTTTTTCCATATGTGTGCTAAAGAGGGTGTGGGATGATTTAGTCCCCTTTGCATCAAAGTGCCCTTACTCTTTAAGGTGTATGTCTGGGCAAAAAAAAATGTATATTTAGTGCATATCTGGACTACATACACATTTCTTCATATTTTATACCTTTAGGCCTCATACACACAGGCGTTTTTTACAGCCACGTTTTTTGAGTGTTTTTTACAGCTCTTCATGTTATTCAATAGCGCCTTAAAAACGCTGACATTTTTGAGCTGTAGAGGGCGTTAGCGAGCTGTAACTAGAACGCAAGACCAGCGTGTTCTGAAGCTGCAGCGTCATGGCATTTTTGACTCTGAGCCGGTAAAATGCTCAATAATGTGGCTTAACGTTTTATACACAGCGTTGAGCCCCGTCAGGCGTTCTATTCAAAATCAATTGTTCCCTACAGGAGCCCATTGATTTGACTAGAAGTCGCACCAGAAGTCGGATCATGATGATCCGACTTGCGGCGCGACTTGCGTGCTGAGGATCTTGAAGGGGAACCCCCGCAAAAATTTGTGTGGGGTTCCCCCCCAAGAGGGACCAGGCCCTTCGATCTGGCATGGATTTTAAGAGGAACCCCCACGCCAAAAAAACGGCGTAGGGTTCCCCCTAGCAGTTAAAACATATTCTAGAGGGGAAAGAGGTGGTTTCTGGGAAAAAAAATTCAGAAAAAACTCTAAGCATATTTTTATTCTCATTTTTTTCTTTAATTTTTTTTTCATATACAAAAGAAGAAACTCCTAGATTTTTTCTTTTCAGTCAAGATTTCTAATTGCTTCTGAGCTAGTCTCTATACAGCAGCTTCCTGGGTCAATGTATCTTCAGCAACAGCGTTGGAGTCTGTACCTGGACCCTGCTGGAAAGCTTGTTGGGCTAGTCTAAAATGTGAGCTGGCAGTGGTCTCTGCATTATAGTGCTTTCTACCTTCGTGCATTGTGTTGGCTAGCTGCAGTGCTTTCCTAGGTCCAGAGCTGTGACCTAGTTTCTTAAAACTCACTGTGTGAGTAAAAGTCTCTGGATGTGGTGAAGATATACTCGACAGTGTACCCTGCATTGTGGCACTTTCCAGACTATTGTGTACTCTTTATTAGCTGCAGAGCACTGCCCATATGCAGAGCTATGGCACAACCTTTTAGTGTGACCTGGTGAGTAAAGCCAATCATGCTAAACTACCTTGCAATTACAGCCATTGTGTGCCATTTTTTGTTAACTTTTCTACCCAAGTCACTTTACTGAGATATAAGTTAAAGTTGAGTGAACTGAGCACTGAGGCAGAGTGTTGTGAGCAGCATGCACATGGGCTCCATGCCGTTTTCCCTCCACTTAGCTAAGAGGAAGCACCGTCCCTCTGTTGCTTCTGCTGGAAGTGAATTGTGGACCATCCTATCTCCTGTCTTATTCCACTGCCTGCCTACAGAGACTTGGTCACATCCAGCTGCATAGTAACTGTTTGAGTTTGTGAGTATGCAAGGCCTTAACCTTGCTTTGAGCCTAGTTGTTCCACCAACCTATACAACAATGTATTTTCTTTGTCCCTCACTCTCCAGCTGTTTCTTGGGGTAAGACACCAGTACCCCCAGAAAGAACCAATGCCTATAACCTAGATCCTGGGACCTCTATTTCTATGTGGTTGTTGTAATCAGCAGCTTTTAAAGCTCCACTGAGTCCCGCAATGTGTCTGCAAGGCCTCTTGTATACACTTTGGATTTTGTCAGACTATGCACATTTATTGCAGCTGTTTGCTTTTAATAACTTTAACCGGTTCCCGACCGCGTAGCGTATATTTACTGCTGCACTGTGGCAGCGTAGAGCGAATCGCTGTCTAGAAATGGCGGCTCGCGCTTGGGCAGCTAGTGGGCAGGAGCGCGCCTCCGGCGGCGCGCTCTCGTGCCCGCTGCACTCTGCTGGAGTGTGCCCGCAGCTTGGGCAGACCCCATGTCCGCCTGCGAGCTGCGATGACCTGGCAGAGAGAGAGCATGGGGAACCGCCGACGTAAACACAGCGGTTCCCCGCTCTGTCAGTAGGCATTTAAAAGATCTACTGATCCCTGTCACTGGGATCAGTTAGATCTCTTATGCCCCTGGTAGCCCAGCCCCGTCACAGTTAGAACATGCCTAGGGAACACAGTTAACCCCTAGATCGCCCCCTGCAGGTTAACGCCTTCACTGCCAATGACATTTAAAGTAATCAGTGGATATTTAAATTTCTCATGGCGTCTTCCAGGACAGCCCATGAGACCTTGGGCTCCTCCTACCAGGACAAGAAACACGTTAACCTTACTGAATAAAAGGGCGGTCCTCCAGGCTGCCATCAGTTTTTGTGTTTCCTCCAGACAGGGGGTAACATGTTTCAAGAACCTGGTCTCCCTGGTTGGAGGAGTGGGAACTCTGTTGAGGATCAGAGGGGCCTTATATTCAAAAATTCCATACCTTCTCTTCTGCCCAGTATGGTCCTCTACCACAGGGTATGCAGAGACCGCAGGATGCCCTGTTTCTCAGTGCCCAGACAGGGCCAGGATCGCTGTGAGTCAGCCCTGAGCGCTCCAGACTGACATCCCTGTGTCCTAATGCAGGCTGTAGCCGCTCTGCTATAGCCAGCCAGGCTATGTCTGTGCAGAGCGGCGTTTTAGGAAGTCAGGAGTTTGTGGAGGGGGCAGAGCCGTGCATTCCAATGACCGGAAAGAAGTACCAGAGGGTAACTTTCGGGAGGCTGCTGACATCATCAGCAAGCGCCGGAGACGCAGTTCCGGTCTCCTTAAATCACGGACAAGGCGTGAACTACAGTCGTCGGAGGGCTTTCAATGGGAGACCATGAAGAAAGGCCAGTAACCTTACGTGCCGAGACGGGGGAGGTGTTTGAGGACTGAAGGATTTTGCGGCGAGACGTGTCTGTATCGGACCGACCGATATCGTCTCGCCGATGTCGGACGTAATCCTGTGTCCCTACAGTCAGACCTCGCGAGTCCCGACTGAGTGTCGCTAGGACCGGGACAGACCCGTGACTCTTTGTCCCGTAGGACGCCAGAGACGTATGGGACACCATCTCCTGGTATGACCCGTCTTCTCTTCCATACCTTAAAAACTTATATTCCGGGGAGACTAGGAGTT
>BLSH010020678.1:9425-19973 GCA_018402905.1 Glandirana rugosa
CTCTGTATTCCCGGGATTCCACACAGGAAGGTCACCCCATCCCTCACCATCATCAGGTAGGTGGAGTTGAGGGTCGGGATAATAAAGTGATTGAACCCTCTGACATGTGGAGACGATGTGTGGACTCTACAAGATGATATTTTCTATGTGATCTCACATCATAAATACTTCTATGTTACAGATGTTATTTTCTGCCATTCTGTTGGTTTAGGGTGAAGATCTGATGAACATGAAAGTTGAGGGTGAAGTAGAAGAGAGGGATGTGAGTGATGATCAGCAATATACGGAGGAGGCTGGAATGAGGAGGACATTCATAGAGGAGGACACTCCTACAGAGATCAGCACAGGTGACCCATAATATATTCTTCTCTTATCTCTGCTCTGTTACTGCTCACTGATTGGTCCATAGTAGGGCGGGAGCTGAGTGATATCAACCAATAATAGGTTAATAATGGTCCCCTCCCTGTACTGATACCCGTCCTGGGGTTCAGCTGGCAGTATTAGGTTGGGTGTCACTCCTAGTTACAGTAGCACAGATATGAGAACACAGATTGAACCTTTCTTAGGTTGGTTCCTCCTCTTCCAGCAGACTTATAGAGAAATGTCACCATAAAACTCTATTAAATATCTCAGTGGGATAGGGGAAATACTAATATCAAGATGTTTGCCAGCACACCATGGATCATCAAGTTGAGTCCAAATGGTTTTTATTGAAGTATGATCGCATCACCATAAAGGTAGCACAACATTTCGGAGCCATGTAAGTCCCCTTCATCAGGCATGAGATCATATGCCTGACAAAGGGGTCCTGCGTGGCTTCGAAACTTTGCACTGTCTTTATTGTGATATGATCACGCTTCAACAAAAACCGCTTGATCATGGTGTGCTTGCAAATATCTTCATTATAGCTTTTTGATCCAGTCTCCAGCTGGTGGTTGCTACAGCACGGAGAACTCTAGAGTTCTCTCCAGGAACGTTTATAGTGGTAATATGGAGTATTATTAGGTGGAATACTAAAACACGTATCTTTCCAGGAGAAAATACTGCAGCAAGCTCCCTCCAGTGCTGCACATCACCCAAAGCCTAGGCCTATGGCCACTTGTTCTATGGTAAAGGGTCTTCAAGTCTGAACTTTGACCCTCTTGTCTATCAGAGGTCACATGACCCAGTGCCTAGGCTTGTGATTGTGTAAAGAGCATGGACCTCCCAGCCCACATTGGTTGCTTTGTCACAGTCACGTAAATTTTTTTTTTTTTGATGTTGTATTCGATATGTCCAAAAGGAGATCACACAAATACTTAGAAGTATCACATGTATTAAAAGTAATGACAGCTACAGTAAATTTTAGAAAATTTAACAAGAATGCTTAACTAAAGATGCTGTTTCCACCACGGAGTCCCGCCTGCTTGCGCAGCGTGGCACGCAGGTGATCAGACGCATGCGCGATTGCAAGCTCTGATGTGAGACTGAGATCCTTCAAGTTTTGTGAGCCACGGGAGATTGATGTGCCGCTCAGTCTCGTATGAAGATTTGGGGAGCAGTGTAGGTGGTGCACGAGTCCACTGCAGCAGGAGTGCAGGCGAGGAAGTGGAGCATCGTCCCAGTAGAGAGAGGTAGTGTAATGGTGAAAAAGACAACACCAGCCAAGGCTCTCGCCAAGCCAAAATGGAGAACCCATTGTGTGGGCTGGTGGGTGTGTGTGTGTGTGTGTATGTATATATATATATATGTGTGTGTGTGTATGTATATATATATATATATATATGTGTATATGTATATGTATATGTATATACACACACAGTATCTCACAAAAGTAAGTACACCCCTCACATTTTTGTAAATCTTTTTTCTCTTACGTTCATTGACAGACGCAGCCTCTTATTCATGACACGTGGGGGTTATGCACCTTTTACTAGGAGTAGACTAGGCAGAACGAAGTTCAGAAAAGCAAAGCTGGCCCCTCACTCAGCATATAACACCTCAGCCCTGCATAGCATATCAGTTTTTTTCTGCCTAGTGCAAGGAGTTAGACCTGATTCCCTGCTGGGATCTGCGGTTCTCCTATTTTTTCTGTTTTCTTTTTGCGCAAGCCTTCTGATGAAGACTGCAATCAAGTAGCCGGCTGGGGGACATGCGGATATCCCTTGTCCTGACATCTCCCCAGCACGGCCGACGGATGCGAGCCACCCTTAGCTATAGCGGGGTCCGCCGCATCGTGCCCTTTCTGTGCGGGTGGCCGGTGGGTTAAATGCCTCACCTGCGTACCCAGTGACCGGGCTGCTGCTCGCTCCAGGGGTCGCATGGCCGGCAGCATCCCTCCCCACCTGGGGGGAGGAAGGTCTGCTCCGGGTGGCTACCCGTTACTCCCGTCCGGAGGGGTGAGTGACACCCCCCCCCCTGGGCGGGGGGGGGGGGGCTAGCGGTGTTCCAGGTGTCCCCGGTGTTTTTTCCTTACTTTTGCTCTAAACCTCCCACCCGACCGCCGGTACGCTCGCTCGTTTGCTGCACATTCGTTCGCCCAGCACGCTGGTCCCTCATGCCACTAGGCGCCGGCCGCCATTTTTTTGAGGTCGCGGCTGACCGCCATTTTGTCACAGCCACGCCCATTTTGGGAGCGGTTTTGGCCTCTTGTGGCCGCTTGGTGGCCATTTTTAGGTTGGTCTCCCTAAATGGGAAATAACACTTCTCCCTCTTCTTGGTCGGCGCTTGGGACGGCGGCATCGGCAGGCGGGGCAGCCTCTTATCAAGCATCTGCAGGAGGGCAGTTTTTCAGCAAGTATCGCTGGTTCTCTCCCTGAGGTGCGGACGCGTTGGTGCTTGGTACTACTGGGCAGTCCCGATTGTTCTGTAGGGCATTGTGCGGGGGTGCATTGTGGGGGCGTATGGCCGGTAGGCCTCATAAGTGTCCCGGCGGTGGTGCAATGGCGGCTGAAGCGGCAGTGGCTTCTCCGGAGGGGTCCGCGGAAGCACAAGCCGCGCTGTGACCTCTGGTTCCCCTGGATCAATTGACTTCAATTTTGGAGGAGTTTTTCGCCCGGGGGGGACCGAGCCGGGGTAGGGGGGCCCCAAGAAGCGCCCACCTCCTCCTCAATCTTCTGAGGAGGACTCGGAGCCGGAAGGGGGCTCTAGGGTCACAGGGACCCCCGTGGAGCTCTCGGATGGGGAGCTGGAGTCTTCGGATGGTGAAGAGGACCAGGGGGCCTCGGTGGCGTGCGAAAGGGCGCTGGTGGGCGCCCTGGTCACGGCCGTTCGTAATTCTTTACGGCTGGACCAGGCTGGGGAGTCATAGGCATCTGCCTACACTTTTGGGTCCAAGAAGCCCTCCCGTGCACCCAAGGTGTTTCCCTATCTCCAGTATTTTGACCAGTTTGTCTATAAGGAATGGCAGCGTCCGCTAAATTCCTTTTACTCTGCCTAAATGTTTTTCTGTGCGCTACCCTTTTGAGGACAGCCTGTTACAGAAATGGGTTTCCCCCGCGGTGGATCCGCCGGTGGCCCGCCTGAATAAGGCGACAACTATTCCCTTGGAGGGGTCCCCCTCTTTTAGGGACCCGGCCGATAGGCGGACGGAAGCAGTGTCCAAGGCACTTTTCTTGGTGGCGGGGGCAGCCACGAGGCCGGCCTTGACGTCGGTCATGGTGGCACAGTCGCTCACGGAGTGTGCGATGGAGTGGCGCTCGGGGCTGCGTGGATTCGCCTGAATCCGTGCAGCGCACGGACCACCTGGTGCAGGGGCTTCATTACCTCTGTGACGCAGCACTGGACTTGGTACCGATGCTGTAAAAAATGTATTTTTTTGCGATCATTATGAGACGCCTGCTGTGGCTGCGGCACTGGTCGGATGACCACGCGTCTAAGAAGGGCCTTACGGACCTGCCCTTTCAGGGTGGTCAGCTTTTTGGGGCCCAGTTGGGTGAAATCATTAAGGATTTCACCAGAGGGAAGAGTACGTTTCTTCCGGAACCCAATCGGCGAGAACAGCGCCGCAAGCAGGGGCCTCAGTCCTCTGACCAGAAGCGTTTTTTTCATGTACCCGGTTCTGCGGGCAAGGGCTCCCGGCCCGGCAAGATTGCCTCTGGGACCGGTAAGTGGCCCTGGCAGTGCAAGCCCGAAAAGACGGAGGAGAAGTCCTCCTCCGCATGCTGGGTTGCCCCCGCCCGTCTCTCGGGTGGGGGCAGGCTTCTGGGGTTCGCGGACCGGTGGGCTGCTTGCATCTCCGACCGGTGGGTGCAGGAGGTGGTGTCCCGCGGGTACAAGATAGAATTCAGTACTCGGCCCCCGGACAGGTTCTTCCCGTCAAATTTAAGACTCCCTCCAGGGTGTCGGCAAGCTCTGCTAGAGGCTGTCCAGACGCTGTCCGAACAAGGGGTGATTGTGCCAGTTCCCCCATCGGAAAGATTCCGCGGCTTCTACTCGAACCTCTTTGTGGTGCCAAAGAAGGTGGGGGGGGTCAGGCGGGTTCTGGACTTGAAAGCGCTCAACCACTTCGTGAAGGCACGCAAATTCAGGATGGAGTCAGTACGTTAAGTCGTGGCCGCCCTGCACCAGGGGGATTTTCTGGCATCCCTGGACATCAAGGACGCATATCTTCCCGTTCTCATTTGTTTCCGGCACCAGCGCTTCCTGCGCTTTGCTGTAGGGGACCTCCATTTTCAATTTGTGGCTCTTGCTTTCGGTCTGGCCTCGACTCCGCGGGTCTTCACCAAGTTGCTGGCCCCGGTGTTGGCTCTGCTGAGACAGAGAGGCATTGCTGTGGTAGTTTACCTGGACGATCTTCTCCTGCGAGCGGAGTCGGCTCCGGCTCTGGAGGACAATGTTGCTATCACCCTGACCTCACTGCGGGACTTCGGTTGGCTGATCAATCTACAGAAGTCGACATTGACCCCGTCCTGTCGCCTCGAATATCCTGGCCTGGGTGCAGGCAAAGGTATTTCTACCTCCGGCCAAGTTGCTGACGCTACAAGCAGCGGTGCGAACCCTGTTGTCACGACGGTGGTCCTCCTTGCGTTTCTGCATACGGGTGTTGGGGCTCATGGTCTCGACCTTAGAGGCAATACCGTATGCCCAGAGTCACACCCGGCTCATGCAGCGAGCGATTCTGCTGCAGTGGGACAGTCTCCCTCGTCTCTGGATCTGCTGATCAGATTGGATCATCAGACCAGGGGGTCATTGGCCTGGTGGCTTCGGGCCCCTGCGATGACCATGGGGAAGTCGTTCTTCCCCTGGAATGGTCGATAGTCACGACGGATGCCAACCTCTCGGGCTGGGGAGGAGTCCTGGGGCAACTGTCGGCTCAGGGCCGTTGGTCGGCACAGGAGTCTCGTTGAGGGCTGAGGGCGATCAGGCTCTGTCTCTCCCATTGGTCGGCAAGGCTGCGCCACCTCCCGGTTCGGGTTCAGTTGGACAATGCCACGCCGGTGGCGTACTTGAACCATCAAGGCGGAACAAGGAGCTTGGCAGCAGCGGCAGAGGCAGCCCACATTCTAAGGTGGGCAGAACTTCACGTGCCAGCAATCTCCGCCATCTACATTCCGGGTGTAGAAAATTGGAAGGTGGACTTTCTCAGTCGCCAAACGCTGGATCAGGGTGAATGGTCCCTGCATCCAGAGGTGTTTCGCCAGATTTGCGAAAGGTGGGGCACGCCGGATGTGGATCTCCTGGCGTCCAGATTCAATCATAAGGTGAAGACCTTCGTGTGCAGGACAAGGGATCCCTTGGCGGTAGCCACGGACGTCCAGGTGGCCCCATGGTCCCGGTACAGACTTCTGTACGCCTTTCCCCCTCTCAAGCTTCTACTGTGGTTACTGCGCAAGATAGAAGTGGAGGGAATCCCGACAATCCTGGTGGCCCCATGGTCTCGGTACCGGCTTCTGTACGCTTTCCCCCTCTCAAGCTTCTACCGCGGTTGTTGCGCAGGATAGAAGTGGAGGGAATCCCGACAATCCTGGTGGCCCCATGGTCCCGGCACAGACTTCTGTACGCCTTTCCCCCTCTCAAGCTTCTACCGCGGTTGTTGCGCAGGATAGAAGTGGAGGGAATCCCGACAATCCTGGTGGCCCCATGGTCCCGGCACAGACTTCTTTACGCCTTTCCCCCTCTCAAGCTTCTACCGCGGTTGTTGCGCAGGATAGAAGTGGAGGGAATCCCGACAATCCTGGTGGCCCCAGATTGGCCTCGTCGTCCTTGGTACGCCAACGTGGTGCGGATGGTAACAGATGTTCCCTGGCGACTCCCACTTCTCGAAGATCTGCTGTCGCAGGGTCCCATTTTGCACCCTGCTTTACCCTCTCTGGCTTTGACGGCTTGGCGTTTGAGTCCCAGATACTGAGGGACAGGGGGGTCTCTGAGTCAGTGATCCACAGCATGCTTAAGGTGCGCAAGTGCACTTCGCACAAGATCTATCATCGCACCTGGAAAGCCTATATTGCCTGGTGCGAGGCGGGGGGGGGGGGGGGTTGGAACCCCCATTCTTTTTCAGTATCTCGGGTGCTGGCCTTCCTTCAACAAGGCCTGGATCAAAAGTTGGCTTTGAGCACCCTCAAGGGCCAGATTTCCGCTCTGGCGATTCTTTTCCAGCGTCCTTTGGCAACGCATTCTTTTGTACAGGGTGTACGTCATGTGGTTCCTCAGGTACGGTCGCCCCTGGCACCGTGGGATTTGAACTTGGTACTTGCTGCAGAAACCACCCTATGAGAAGATCATTACAATTGCTGTCTCAGAAGGTCGCCTTCTTGGTGGCCATTACATCCGCTAGGCGGGTATCTGAATTGGCAGCTTTGTCATGTAGGTCTCCTTATTTGGTCCTACATAAGGATAAGGCGGTGCTGCGCCCGTCTCCTTCGTTCCTCCGAAGGTGGTCTCCTCTTTTCACATTAATGAGGACATTGTCCACCCTTCCTTGTGTCCGCGCCCGTCTCACCCTAAGGAGACTGCTTTGCATTCCTTGGGCATAGTGAGGGCTCTGCGGGTGTATTTGGCAGCTACGGCTCCTTTTCAGAGGTCGGATGCCCTTTTTGTGCTGACGGGAGGGCCGCGCAAAGGGTTGGCGGCTTCGTATCCCATTGGATCAGACAGACTGTGACCCATGCGTATGCTGTCCGGGGTCAAGTACCCCCCCCTTTTCCGGTCACAGCTCATTCCACCAGGGCAGTTGGCACTTCCTGGGCATTTAGACACCAAGCGTCGGTGTCTCAGGTGTGCAAGGCGGCTACCTGGGCCTCGGTGCACACTTTTTTGTTTTACAAAGTTGATGTGTCAGCATCTGCGGATGCTGCTTTTGGCCGCAAGGTTTTGCAGGCGGCGGTGTAGGCGCGGCTGGCGCCTCCCGGAAAATTCTGATGGGTACAGTTGTTGTTGTTGTTTACCCACCCCTCTTTGATTTGACACCGCTTTGGGACGTCCCCACGTCTCATGAATTAGAGGCTGCGTCTGTCAATGAACGTAAGAGAAAATAGGATTTTTTTGACTTGCCGTAAAATCCTTTTCTCTGAGTTCATTGACAGACGCAGCACCCACCCCTCTGTGTTGTGTTCCTACTGCTTGTTCCGGACTGGTGTGCTTTGCTGGGTGGAGGGGTTATATGCTGAGTGAGGACGGCCCCCAGCTTTTTCTGAACTTCGTACTGCCAAGTCGACTCCCTGGTAAAAGCTGCATAAACCCCACATGTCAAGAATAAGAGGCTGCGTCTGTCAATGAACTCAGAGAAAAGGATTTTACGGTAAGTCAAAAAATCCTATTTTTTTCCAGGACCGGCCATGGAGAAACCCTCAAAGGATCGTCTCACTTTATCTCCAGGTTGTAAAATGGAAGATGAGGACATCTCAGGAGATCACTTGGAGGAATCTGGGGAATGTTTTTCACCGCAGTCCCATCCTGAAAATCAGACATCGAACACGGGAGAGAAGAAACACGCCTGCTCCGAGTGCGGGAAAAGCTTCCCACGAAGATACGATTTTGTTTTACATCAAAGATCTCACACGGGGGAGAAGCCATTTCCCTGCCCCGAGTGTGGAAAATGTTTTGCGATAAAATCGAACCTTGCAAAACATCAAAGAACTCACACAGGTGAGAAAGCATTTCCCTGCCCTGAGTGCGGGAAATGTTTTTCACAGAAGGTCCATCTTAATACACATCAGAAGTTTCACACGGGTGAAAAGCCATACCCCTGTCCTGAGTGTGGAAAATGTTTTACAGAAAAATCAGAACTTGTAAAACATCAAAGAATTCACACGGGTGAAAAGGCGTATTCCTGCCCTGAGTGCGGGAAATGTTTTTCACAGAACAAATATCTTGTTAAACATCAAAGATCTCACACAGGAGAGAAGCCGTATTCTTGCCCTGAGTGCGGGAAATGCTTTAGTTTCAAAAACCATCTTAATAGCCATCTGAGGTCTCACACGGGTGAAAAACCACATTCCTGTTCTGAGTGTGGAAAATGTTTTAAAGAAAAAAAAGGGCTTGTAAATCATCAAAGAACTCACACAGGTGAGAAGGCTTATTTCTGCCCTGAGTGCTGGAAATGTTTTGCACAGAGGCGCCATCTTGATAAACATCTGAGGACTCACACGGGTGAAAAGCCATATTGCTGTCCTGAGTGTGGAAAATGTTTTACACAAACATCAGGCCTTCTACAACATCGAACAACTCACACAGGTGAGAAGGCATATTCCTGCCCCGAGTGCGGGAAATGTTTTTCACAGAATTCCCATCTTAAAATACATCGGAGAATTCACACAGGGGAGAAGCCGTATTCCTGTCCTGAGTGTGGGAAAGGTTATCCACAAAAATCCGACCTTAATAAACATCAGAGATCTCACACTGGGGAGAAGCCGTATTCCTGCCCTGAGTGCGGGAAATGTTTTTCGTTCAAGTACGAGCTTACCAGACACTGTAAGTCTCACACAGGTGAGTAGATGGATACTGTAGTTCCTTAGTGTAGAAAATGTAATTTATGAGAGTCCAATCTTACTGAACATCAGATATGCTACATACGGGAGAAGCCATACTCCTGTCCTGAGTGCAGGACATTTTTAACCTCAACAATTAGAACTCATCACACCTCAATAATCTTACACGGAGGGAGAAGCTGTAGTCCTGCCCTGAGTGCGGGAAGTGTTTTTCATAGAAGTCTTGTCTTGCCAAACATCAGAGAATCCATACAACCCTCAAGGTGTATTAGTGTCCTGAATGCGGGAAATGTCTTCTATATGGATCATATTTTGCCGTACATCAGAGATCTCACGCTGGGAAGAAGCTCACCTTGATCTACACCTCAGAAAACACGTGGCTGAGCGCTCCTCTGATCTTTATCATGGAAGAAACATTTTGAAGCCTTTAGTAGGATTATTTTTCCTCTGAGAGGTGGGAATATTACTGCTGGTTGGGTCCCTCTAGCTGTGTAGTCTGATCTCCCCTGCTCTTCAGCAGAAGCTTCATAGGAAGACATTGGGGTGAGAGAGAAGGGGAGATCAGACTACATTAGAAGACATTCCTGTGCGGTAGTCATTGGCCTGCACAGACAGCTTCATTTGCTTGGAGAGTGCCACCTACTGGCTGAAAGTGGGAAATATGACATTTCTAGATGTAACGTTTACTATTTGTAGCTGAAATAAAACACAAACATAATCTTAATCTTGTGTCTTAGTAGTTTTGTTTTACCAGCTTGTACTTGTGACCGCCATCTCTCCATCTCTCTGGACGTCTGTAGTAGACTCCAATATAAGTTCATCAGTTCATAGACCCATCTATCATTCCAACCGTAATTCCTCCTCCGCACCATCACCACCTCCAACCACATCACCACCTCCAACCACATCACCATCACCACCCCCAACCACATCACCACTTCCAACCACATCACTATCACCACCTCCAACCACCTCACCATCACCACCTCCAACCACCTCACCATCACCACCTCCAACTACTTCACCATCACCACCTCCAACCACATCACCACCTTTAACCACATCACCACCTCCAACCACATCACCACCTCCAACCACATCATCACCTCCAACCACATCACCACCGCCACCTCCAACCACATCACCACCGCTACCTCCAACCACATCACCATCTCCACCTCCAACCACATCACCATCTCCACCTCCAACCACATCACCATCTCCACCTCCAACCACACCTCCATCATAACCTCCAACCACATCACCACCTCCTACAAACATCACCACCTCCAACCACATCATCATCACCACCTCCAACCACATCACCATCTCCAACCACATCACCATCATAACCTCCAACCACATCACCACCGCCACCTCCAACAACATCGCCACCTCCAACCACACCGCCACCTCCAACCACATCACCATCACCACCTGCAACCACATCACCACCGCCACCTCCAACCACATCACCATCTCCACCTCAGACACACCAACCTCCACTACTACCACTACACCAACCTCCACCACTACCACTATACCAACCTCCACCACTACACCAACCTCCACCACAACCACTACACCAACCTCCACCACAACCACTACACCAGACTCCACCTCTACCACTACACCAACCTCC
>BLSH010020767.1:3071-54260 GCA_018402905.1 Glandirana rugosa
GTAGGTGGAATGGTTGGCAAGCCACAGGCGGTGAGGAGAGATGGTTAGGGAGGTGACCGAAGGGTAAAAGGTTTCTTAGTTTAAGTTTTGGGATTGGTGTCGTATGTTTCGGTAAATGTTAAGACGGGGTTCGATGTAATGGTTAGAATAGAGGTTTATAGTGGGTTTGGTGAACTGATGAGGGGAGTAGAAGATTCCGTTGTTAGTTGGAGGCAGGATAGGCCTCCTTGAAGAGATGAGTTTTCAGGGATTGCCTAAAAGTGGACAGAGTAGGGGATAGGGGGACAGATTGGGGTAGAGAGTTCCAGAGGATGGGAGCGGCTCTGGAGAAGTCCTGGAGACAAGCATGGGAGGAGGAGACAAGGGAGCTAGAGAGCAGAAGGTCTTGGGAGGAGCGAAGAGGACGGTTTGGGTGATATTTGGAGATAAGATTGGTAATGTAGCTTGGGGCAGAATTGTAAATGGCTTTGTATGCTGTGGTTAGGGTTTTGAATTTGATTCTTTGGAAAATGGGAAGCCAGTGGAGGGATTGGTAGAGAGGAGTGGCGGACACCGAACGGTTGGTAAGGTGGATGAGTCTGGCAGCAGCATTCATGGTAGATTGAAGAGGGGATAGCTTGCAGAGAGGTAGGCCAATTAGGAGGGAGTTACAATAGTCAAGGCGAGCGATAACAAGGGAGTGAATAAGTTGCTTAGTAGTGTCAGCAGTTAGGAAGGGACGTATTTTGGAGATGTTTCGGAGGTGAAGTCGGCACGATTTGGACAGTGATTGGATTTGGGGCTGAAAGGACAGGTCAGAGTCTAGGATTACACCTAGGACTTTTGCATGAGGGGAGGGACAGATAGTTGTATTATTGATCTTGATGGAGAAGTCAGGGGGAGGGGCACGGGCTGGAGGAAAAATTATGAGCTCAGTTTTAGAAAGATTGAGTTTGAGGAAGTGGTGTGAAATCCATGCTGATATGTCAGTTAGTAAGTTAGTAATGCCAGAGGAGACTGAAGGAGTGAGGTGTGGAGTAGAGAGATAGATTTGTGTGTCATCAGCATAGAGGTGGTATTGAAAGCCGTGGGAGTTTATTAACAGACCAAGGGAGGAGGGGTAAATGGAGAAGAGAAGGGGTCCAAGGACAGAACCTTGAGGTACCCCAAGTGAAAGAGGAAGTGGAGATGTGGAGAAGTGGAGATTATGCAAATCTTTAAGGGGAGAGGAAAATAAAACCCATTAGAAGGCTTGTAATTTTTAATGAATATATAGCTTAGCACCTTAACTGATTGTGCAGATTAAAAGGAAACATGCTGTAGCTCCCACTTTTTTTTCCTGAGGATAAAAGGTAATTCATTTTCATCTAAAGTTAAAGTGGTATTAAACCCAAAATCAATTTAAAATCTTTTTGTAGCTGGGTGTGCTGCTGACTGCATATGCTTCTTACCTTTCATTTCCCCCTCCCCAGCGTCATTGTCCTTGCAGCAGCTGCCTCTTACCCTTAGTTACCCTGCTGTGTGAGCAGAGCGGGTTTGGTGGGAAATCCCTCCCCCTCCTTCCTGGCAGTGGACTCAAGCCAGTCAGAGAGCATTAGAGCTTGAACCAATGGGAGTATCAGAGAGAGGACTTACTGTGCAGCAGTGGATTATAGGATATGTGGGATATTATGGGATATGTAGTCACTAAAGGGGCAGTGCTCAATACAAGTGAATGGAGACTAATGGTTGCAGAACTATGCATATTGAGGAGGAAAGATTTTTAGCATTTTCCCTGTGCAAAAGCAGCTGAGCTCAGACAGACCAGCGTAGGGAGTGAACAGAGGCAGACTTGTGCTGGTGTATGTGCCTGACATCCATGAGGACAGGGCCTGCGAGGGCTAGAGAGAGAGAGTGAGCCACAGAAAGAGCTGCTGTGCCTAGAGACTCAGGCTGGGGAGACTTGTTGCCATCTGCCACCATGCCAGAGAGGACCTGGTCATGAGGATCTGACCATGAGGGGCCGAACGTGTGGATTGAGACTTCTGGGACAAGTATTTGCTAAATGGACTGGAGCTGATCTTGACCTAATCTGTTGAGTACCGGGAGTGGTGAGTGGAACTATCGAGCTTAACCCCTTGTTGCCCACATTTAATACTTACTGAGATTGCCCCTTATTTAACAGCCTATGAGCCCTCCTTTGTGTACAGTCTTAAAGGGACAGCTACATGTGCATCACTAACAGAAGGGCCCCAGCGAATACCAGCCAACCTTGACAAATAGGCACCGGGTTTTTTACAGTCACCTCCAGGGGTACCTCTTTGCCAATAGCCCACCTGCTGTTGGGGCTGTATATATAGAGTGCTTTTAGGAACATTTTTTGAGTATCTATTGTTAAGAAATACAGTGAGGTTTCTTTTATCCCATTCATGCTTTCATGGTTGATGCTATTTTGAATACTATATGGATTGGTGTAATGGGGTTTAGCCTTATTGTGGCATAAGATGATGGCCGTAGATGAGACTAACCTGCCTGTCAGTTCATCTAATGTATCTGTTGTTCTGTTGTATGCATTAATTTTGCTTACCATTTAATAATATATTCACCTCATTAACCCTAAGTTGATTGTGGTCTATTTTTCTGTGAATGGCTCCTTTGGGGGATAACACTACTTTTTTTTAGGTTTTTTTCCCTCTGTTTTTACCTGGTGATCTAGCCAGTAACATACCTCCTATATTAGAGTGCCCCCACTCTGGATGAAGGAACATAGGAGCACCTTGAGACAACAGCATTGCCATTCTGCGGGGAGGGGAGTATTAGATGTACAAGAAGATGTAAAACCAGTAACAAATGGAAGCCAGACTCCAACTAAGATTTTATAATCAGTTTCAGAAAACAGTTTTTCCTTTTGGGGAAAAAGGTTTTACATAAATAAAGCTGATCATTTTTTTTTATTCCATAAAACTTTATTAGTCGATTAATATAGTGTACAGACACGTTCAAACAAAAAACGATAACAGAGTTACATATGCATTGGAAGAGACATATGGCATAGCACGGGTATTGCCGCATTCTGAATTAATTCCACATTTATTGGGTGGTATCCGTTAAATAATCTTATTCGCAGCTTTGCATATTTAGCTACTAAGGTGAGCGTGTGTTGAGGTTTTAGGTAGAGAACGGGGGATAAGGGGGTGGGGGAGGAAAGAGGGGAGGGGGGGAGTGGAAGTACGGCATGTGTGCCAGGGCCTGAAGTTGGGGGAGAGGCAATAGATACTTCCTGTGATAAATTCACGGGGTCTACCATGTCTGATCGTCATAGCCTTCTAACTGATGCAGGAGTTTCGGGGGTAAAGCTGATCATTTTAAGTACCCCGCCATTGCTAAATGGCCTGTCTCATTTCTGTAATAGCATGAGAGCTTTTCTGTTGAAAAATAACAGACTTACTGGCTGGATCACCAGATAAAAATAAAAGAAAGAAAGCCCAAAAAAAGAAAACTAATGCAGCCACCACATTACCAAGAATTGGTAAGCTTCAATATAATAAATGTTTGCTTTTGTGTTTCATAATGCTTTCATTTTAAAGCATTTATATTAATAGATATTATAAATGTATTATTATATTAATATCATATAATTATATGGGTCTCTTAACTATATATAAACTCAACATTCCTAACAAGTTTTACTTGAATTTGTATGCTTGTCAAGAAGTGACATCAGTGTTAAATTTGCAGATCACCCAATGGAAATCATTAAAAGAAAAAAAAATGTTAGTAATAAAGATAAAACAGAAAAACAGATCACTCAGAGGTCAGTCTATGCATCACCAGCAGTAAACTGATTTGCATATTTTGCAGACAAAAAGTGAAGTTAGATTCTTTTTGATCATTGAGGAGTGTTTTGCTAGTTGTCTTGGAAACTAAATATCTTGTTTGAACTTTCACACAAAGACGTATTGGAATTTTCTATAATACTACACCACGTGTTCCTACACAAAGGAAGGTCCATTTTATAGAGGGTCTCTTTCTTTTTTTATGGTGTTTTAAGTTGCTTAGTATCCACATATTTTCAGCTCCGTGCTTGTCTCAGATGTACATACAGGGACAAAACATATGAATGCAAATGTTAACAATGGTATGTCAAATAAACCACAGAGCCATACAATTCATAAAGTAAATCTTGCACAATTTTAAGCTTAACCGATTGGGATATTTAGGGTGACTAACCTTATGCTCCAGTGATTTGTAATTCATAATTTGCAAATCAGATAGGCAGCTTGATGCAGTATCCAGATGACCTGTATACACTGAATTGTAGCCAATGATCTGGATGTCTGATGTGCAGGCTAATTCTAGCCTATATAAGATCACATTATATAGCAGTGCCCTGTGCTTTTGCACAATGATGGCTGCATAATATATTTGTCCCTTTATAACATATTTTTACAGGAAAATCTAACAATTCTAATACATTGTATATATTTATAGATAAGAGAAGGCTGGGCAAAATATGCAAGTCTATCATTTTGCATGTACACAGTAGGTGTGGCAGAGCCCGAGTACTCTCAGTTCTAGATTACATAGGTTTCTGGTACCTTTCTCCTAAATTAGAAGATGTGGGAAAAAAAAGAAAAAAATGAAGGTGGGGGAGGGGTGGGAAAAAAAACAAAACTCTTGTCATGCGACTTTGGACACATACCTTCATTTTATCTTCCCCTCCAATTGATAAGCTCTATTGTCACTATTTCATATATTTTTCTATCACTTTACATCACACATTAGTATTGGTTTTAATATTTTTCAGATTGCTCATAATACTCTTATTAAGATTTATTGTCATATTATTCCCACAGTGACCATTGTATTTTGTATTTTAAATTTTATATCCTACATTGCTTTTAAATAGTTTTTAACTGTTTTTAGAAATGTCTTTCTATTGCTGAAACATGGTTTTAAATTGTTCCCACACCGCCTGGACCGGATTCTGATTCCATGTATTACATGCTGTCTTGAGCGGTGGGCGTGGAGTTCTCGTCATTATCGCTCTGCCCTTAAATTTGCCCACACTCAGCATGGTGTCATTGGCCTGAGGAAGAGGTGTATGCCTCGACAACGCGTCGCCAGTACCGCACGCCAACTGCTGCGCCCAGAAGCGACGCTTGAGAGACATCGCTCCACCACTCTGAGAGACGGGAAGCGCTGGAAGCCACTGACGTTTCCCCTACTCCTGAGCCCTGTGAAGCATCCAGCCTATCTCCTTCACTTCTGGTCTGCCGGGCGTATCTGCTAAGTACAGCCCGCAGTGGCTTACACTGCAATGCTCCCTTGCTTCATTTCCTTGTGAATACCTCCACTTGTGTTTTAATAAATCTGTTTATACGGCTGCACTTATTTTGTTTGGGGCCTTTCATCACAGCTACTGGCGCTGATGGCGCTGACTCCTCTCCTACTTTCACCACTCACTTCTTTGCCCACAAACTGTGAAGACTTCCCACCACACTGCCATACACTCCAGCAGGCACTTTCTTTTCCCCTGGACCCATCAGCCCCGTCCCAGGAGTCTCAGACCACAGCCCAGATCAGACCGTGTCTCCACTTCATAGGCAGCTGCTCTGCCTGTGTCTGATCATGCACTTGTCAGCTCCCTGCACTGTGCAGGGTGGGAGCTGTTGTGAGTGTCCAGAATTCCTCATTCTCCTTCAACACTACATGCTGTTTTCAGGCACTTTATCTCAGGCACCTTATCTGCTGTTAAGCCTCTTGCAAAATGCTGGCTGGGGCTTTAAGATGCTCTGCTTGTTAACCCCTCAAATTCCCACTGCAGCACACCTGCTGGCCAGATCTCTCCTCAAATGGTTGCAACATTTCACTGTCTCAGACTCCCCAAGTGAGCCTGCCTCAGTATACCTGACAGGGCTTTAAGGTCACTTGCGGCAGGGGGCATTAACTATTAACCCGTTATGTGCCTGTTTCACCTGCACTGCACTACCACCACTGACTCTGCCTATGCAGCACCTCTGTCTGACCATCTCTCTCTCCAATCTTCACCTCAGCAGGCCCACTTTACAGCACCCGGACACCATGGGGGTCTCGCCAGCTCCTTTATGAGGTAACCGCCTGTTGCCATAACTTCCTACACACACACCAATATCCTACAGTTCCATAACTGGTCATCATTCTCAGGGTGAACAATCATTACAGCTTCCTCATACATTTGAGAACTGGCTTCGGGGTTTCTGCACACTTGCAGGGTGCTCTGTAAACATTTCAAGAGTAGTGCTTCCCCTTTTCAGTTGTCTGGATCTTATTTAAGGGCTTATAGAATTTTGGGTGGGCATTGCTGGTCAACCAATAATTGATCACCAGGAAGGAACTATGCTGACTGTCAAAATGGCAGTCTCTGGCTATTACTCTTGTGTCCTCATAGGCCCACTTCCTTTCAGTCGCCTACCGGGGGTCTCGTCAGCACATCGGCAGTATTAAGGCATCTGCTGGATGTTTCAAGTGACCCACTGTATTTGGTACATCACATGTCAATTTAAACACAAGTGTTTCTTTTGCAATGACATCTCCTAACAGTCAGATGTTTCGAGAGGGAAACCTTGCTACCCACTGAACTGTGTTTCAAGGTCGACCTTTCTAGATGACTATGCTCAAGGATGCTTTTGTCATACCAGATGAATTTGATCATGGGTTTTATATCCCTCCTTCTTTTCAGGCTCACCTGTTAGCCATGGTAATGATAAGGAGGAATACAAAGTCCCATACATCTCTTCTGATAAAACCTTTGTTTAGTGAGGTCTGCAGGTGCTTCTGCATTATTTGCGAAGGCTGGCATAGCGTCTGCCTTTCACTGTAGCTCCCACCCTGACTGGTGACTGTTTTGGTTGCTTCTTTGCAAGGTAGATATTTTGTTTATATGTGTCTACCATTGGTTGCTACTTTGCATTATATGGTAGTTTTCTGGGGTGGGGTGCAGTCTTCTGATCTTCATTGTCCACAGTTATGGCCCCTCTTCTAGGAGGTTTGCAGTTGACTGGGTATCCCGTTGTCAGCCAATAAATTGTATGGCCCTTTCCATGTTCTGTCCTTTTTTGGGCATTGAGATTGACAATGTACAGATGGTCTTTCAGCTTCCTGATTTTGTCTCTTCATCATAATTGATGGCTTGGAGATATAGTTGTCCTTCCTGCATACCTAATGGTCGTTCTTGTCTTTAACTGTGAGTGGCTTGCTGATTCTTGGCTGGTCCCATGGGCCCAAATGGACTTGTTACAGAACATGACATTGAGGGAGCTCTTTCCTTTTATGGTAGAAATGGATTTGTGGAGTGATACACTAATGGAGGTGAGCGGTTTTTAGACAGATAACATAAGGTAGCTCAAATAGTTAACCCCCTCTCCACCTGCTCCTCACCTGTGATCTCCCTGTTGCCTTTCCTGGTACTCAATTGCTTACAATTGAATGTCCTGGTTTGGGGCTGAACATGTTCCAGGTTTGTTCACATTCTGTTGCTTGCTTACTCTCTCGTTCCCAGCTCAGAAGCTTTAACTTCTTGTTTCTAACAGTTTCCCACGTGTGTGTTCCTTGCCCAAATTTTTAGGATCCTCAAAGTTTCCAACGCCTGTTAGACCCCATCTGAGGCTCCCTCATTTAGACTACATGGGTATCTTACCGAAGTCGAGTGGATATCGTTATTTGTCAGTGTGTTCTCTCTCTCCCCAGTTTTTACAGAGTTTGCAACATTTGACTTACTACCTTGTCTTCCCAAGCCCCATTCTGTGCAAATTCTGATCAGTATCCTCCACATTTGAGTCTCTTCTTTTTCAATTCATGTTTTCTTGGGCAAATTTTGTGCTTTCCAGATTAGCAAACTTGTTGCTAAGGACGAATGTATGGTTGGCGGTATCAGAGTGCAAGTTGTGCTGATCACGGTTTCCATTCTACTGCCTTCCTCATGCACTGACAGACCATACAAAGGAAAGTAGATCTTGAATACTTGGTGGTCCTATTACCCTTGTGCTCCTGGCTTCCATGTTTTCTTCTATTTGCCCTCTCTTTCTCAATTTTCCCTAGTTCTTGCTGATTCTTCCAACCTTTTCTCATTCCAGTTTTTGTGGGTCTGTCTTCTTGCTTTTCATGGCTGTTTCTATCTCAGAATTTTCCGTGCATTTTTTGGCATTGATTCAGCTCTGATGTCACCCGCTGCTGTCTAGGAGAGGAACGTGATCGGAACTGTCTGCAAGGATCGCTTTGTCTATCGCTTCTCCCGCTTATGATGATAGTTCTGATTTGAACTTGCTGCACACACGCGATGTCTTTTGGATGTTTGTAAGTAGACTGGATTTATTACAAGTTTTACAGCTTAAATACAGTCTGCACTTAGTTTGTACTTTTCTTCTTATATATACAACACACTGGCTGCCTGATCCTGGAACGAGTCCTCTCGAGCTAAGCAGGAGTTGATACTCAGTTAAGAGAAAGGAAGCTCTTTATCCTGTGACGTGTATAACATGAGTTTGACCCTCTAGTGAAACTGGAGTCAAATTCTGAGATGAGCACAGTGGATGTTGGTGAAGGGTCTGTCTCACTGTCCAGCATGGATATTTAACACCGGAGGATTGTATTAAATGATTTTAGAGGCAACTTAGCAATTTTAAGGAGAATTATCAAGACCTTTTTATGGACTCACTGCGCTGCTTCTCTTATGTGTACTATATTTGATTCAGCTACTGCTGCCTCTGAGTTGGGATTTTCGTAAGAGGAGCTACAGTATTTAGGCGGCTGGGAATCGTCTTGTTTTCTTCTTTGCATGTTCACTGTCACCCCTTGTTCTGATTTCAGTTTTCCCCCTGGCATTGATATAGATTATTGGAGTCTCTTCCTTTTTGGGCCTTTCACCATGCCAAAGTTTGCAGATACAGGAAGAATTTCAGATTTTCCTTTACTGCCACCACAGTTCATTGTTTCTAGGGTTTCTGGGGTCTCCAGTGGTCTCAAGTATTACCTAATATGTTGCACATTCGGAAATTTATTTAAGACCCTATCATTCATATAGGGTCTTCCCGATTGGTGGACATAATTTCCTGTTGGGCTGTTTTACTATTTAAATATAATTTGGTCTGAGATTGTACCTGTCCAATGTTCCATTTTTTTTTCAATTTAACAGTGGTTTGTTGAGACCTGTGGGGTTCATTTTAAATGGCATTAGCCTCAATATTTTAATCTCGGCCTCCAATCTGGTGTCGAGCATGGGCAGGCTGCAGTGGGGTGCTCGTCAGTGTACCACTGACTTGCATTTGGCAGTTTTGACCTTGCCAGAAATTGACATTTTTGTAATGGGCTATGCCCTCAAGTTAAATTCTGGGGTAAGTCTAATGCCTGTCTGGCACTGATGGTAAGGACAGGCCTCTTAGACTATGTGAGTTTATGTTTTATGGGTGCTCACGGTAAAACTGTGACTGGCATTATTGTTTGGTAAATTCTGAGTTCAGCCTAATGCTTGTCTGGCACTGATGGTAGGGACAGGCTTCTTAGACAGTCAGTTTATTTTATGTGTGCTCACAGTATACCTGTGACAGGCATTTGTTATTTGTTACGTTTGAAAAGTTCAATAAGGCTGTGGCCTTACCCTTTCCAACTTAATCCGCCGTCGTGTAATTTTTGGGCAAGGTATTGGTCTGTTAATTGGTTGTATGAGCATATGCTTCTCAGCAGTCATGCTTCGAAACTTAAATATGGAAATCATTGGGGTTGATTTACTTAAAGTATGACTAGAGGAAAAACTTTTTTTTAAGTTTTGGATAAAGTGGAGGTAGATTAGAACACCTGTCAGGTGTAATTGCTATCTGTGCCCCTATTAGGGAGATTCACCCTCTCTATTTGTCCTGTTTACCATTATCATTGAAAGTAAAAGTTAGTCTAGGTTCACACCTATGTGGCTGTGCTCTCTGCATTTTTTTCTTGTTTTTATACTGCGTTATTTAATGTTTTTGTTTTTTTTTTTTGGGGGGGGGGGATTTGTTGCTAGACAGATTTAAAAATGCAAAACACAGCAACATCAAAGAAAAATCGTGGTAAAAACGCATCAAGAACGCATAAAAAACAACACTTGCATTTCTAGTGCAGCTCCATTGAAGTCTATTTGTATGCAAGACGCAAACTGCAGTGAGAAAAAAAGTCCCTGGCCCTTTCCAAAAAACGCAACGCAGCAAAACACACAGATGTGAACTACATCCATAGGAAACCATGTTAAATGGACTGTAGTGTGTTTCTGCAAACTGCAAATCTCGGTAAAAAAACGCATAGGTGTGAACCTAGGGTAAAAGAAAATTCAAAATTTTGGGTTGTTCCTAGAAAAGTAATAGAGGGGAAATCTTCCAATGGAACACAGATGCAAAAAAAAACAAAAAACTGACAGGTATTATAACCCTTCTTTCCTCTATCCAAAATGAAAAAAAAAATGTGCCTATAGTTCTACTATAGACTAATAGTCTAATAGACTGTGCAATTTACATGTTTCTCCAGAGCTTAGTAAACGAGGTAAAGATTCACTTTACAAAGAATACCCAATCTCTTGCAAGGAAAATAAATAAATTGCATTTTTGTTTGCACATGGTTGGATGATGGAAGTCAGCAGAGATCCCTTGCATTCACTAAGCTCTGTAGTAACTGAACTTGCAAAGTCCTCAGTCTATGTGCCTTTAGTAAATCCACCCTATTACATGTAGTGAAATATATCTATTGTATACGGTCATTTCATTAGATTTTTGGATACTTGTTTTTTGCATATACAAGCATATCCCTTATTTCCAGAAAAGTTAGTACAGCGCTATATATATCAATATTGTTCATATGTCCATATAAAGATTTGACATCTTCATATGAGAGGATAGAGCCCAGCAGCCGTGATGGACATAGCAGGGTAATTGTGACATTCACCACTGAAACACACCGCCCTTACCCTCATTCATGTGACCATCTGAATAAAAGTGGCCAAACGCACTTTGTTTACAAGTATATCAGACACTGCTTTCCCTTGTCAGCTCCACGCTCTCAGCCGTGCCTAGAGAGAATTGACCAAAATGCTCCCGGTCTCAAATGGAGGTGTAGTCACAAATCAGCCAGATTGACATGCAGAGATAGAGAGTGCCAACATAGCGTAATCCAGTAAAATTATACATATAATATTATATTTAGATAAAAATCATATCACACTTACATAAGATCAGATGCAAACAAACATAGAGCAGTTTCCAGTCTCCAAGATGGCTACACTCAGCCGCCCATGTGCAGTAGCGTGGTGGATGTGTGTGCGTAGCTCCTGCTGACCGGTTTCATCACATCTGATGTCATCAGGTGCCCCTTGAGAGAAGAGAAGGAAATGTATTCTTCAGAGGTGATATACAGAAGGACAACTGCTGGGAAAAAAAGCATACACATTGTTAAAGCTGCATGAATAGTGCCCATATACCAGACATGGCCCACGTCATTGCTGAGATTACCTAGGTCCTGCCAGATCTGACTGTACAGCATGGTCACCATTATTAATAGCGACACAGTCAGGATATTCTTCCCTCTGATTCCTCTTTTCATGCCTCATGTGGAGCGCAGCGCTGTTCTCTCCAGCTGCCATCTGTGCATGTATGTATGTCTCTGCTTGTGTTAAAAAGAGTTGTTTCTTTAGGGGGGCTTAGTTTTGGTAGTCTATGTCCTTCTGTTGCCATTCTGTGAACAGGACACCAAGACCAGATCAGGGTAGACACCAGATTTATCGATTGGTGTGGTGATAGTCTAGGAAGGGACACACATTCTGCTAAGATTGGACATCTACTGTATATCAATCAGTTATTTTGTCTACAAATGGAAATACCAATTATGCTGAGATATTTAGAGGTCAGTTTTGGGCTTTAGTATGCAACTGTTAAAACAGTCTATTTCCAGCAGTGTATTAAACTGTACCATACATTTCCATCATAAGGTGATGATTTTGTAAATATGAAATATGCACTGAGACACAGAAACTCTGATGTGTTGGCTTGAAGAGATATGATTTAAAATCAAAATCTTTGTGTATTGAAACAAGATTTTTATTTAGTTGATACATCTTGTTAATACATTTATGTAATTAATAAAAATATATTATTTTCATATTCATTTATGTGGTTATGTTTAAAAAGTCCACGCATTTATTTGTTTCTGTAACAATATTTTTGAATGTGTTTTGAAGTAAAATGTAATATCACGCCAAGTAGAAAGAGTTAAAAAGATGCAAAAGTAATTTAGTGACATCACCATTGCTTTATTTATTGTGAACACGTGTATCAGTTTATACAGTGTAATATAATCTGATTGAGGATGCACTCACTCTTGCTTAGAGCTGATATTACATTTCATTATTTCAATACAAGTACTTATGGAGTTCATACAGAAAGAGAACCTCCAATACCAGTTGCTAATAGCCAGTGTATCCCAATGGGAAATACATTTAAAAGAGCTAATAAAAGACCAGGGTGGCTTAACTCCGACATAAAAGCACACATAAAAGCAAAGGAGAAGGCCTTCAAAAAATACAAGGCTGAGGGGTCACTGTCAGGATTTCATCTTTATAAGATACGCAATAAAGAATGTAAGGGTGCAATCAGGGTGGCTAAGATAGAACATGAAAGACACATAGCTGAGGAGAGTAAAAAGAATCCCAAGAAATTCTTTAAGTATATAAATAGTAAGAGAGGCAGGTCAGACCATATTGGCCCCATAAAGAATAGTGAAGGTAATCTGGTTACAAAGGATGGAGAAATAGCAAAGGTGTTAAACTTATTTTTCTCCTCAGTATTCACGAAAGAAACGGGGGGCTCAAGTATCCAAAACTACAATGTTGGTGCTCACGACAAGTCACAGGAAGCACCCTCATGGCTAATAGGATAAAATCAGGAATAGACATGAAAAACTTAACACTAATAAGTCACCGGGACCAGATGGCTTGCACCCGAGGGTCCTTAAGGAACTCACGTAATTGCCAGACCATTGTACATAATCTTTAAGAACAGTTTACTGACTGATATGATACCAGCTGATTGGAGGAAAGCTGTGTCCTTGCTTGGGTCACCTGCTGGTGGCAGTGTTTGGAAAACCAAAAGGTGTAGTTCTGGTGGCCACCAGCGGGTGTCTCCCAGCAGATTGATCATACAGGTCGTTAAGCTGCACCTGATGGGTCTGCTGGGATTATATAAGCACACCTTGCACCAGTCCCAATGCTTCAGTATTTTCCCTGAAAGCTGTGTCCCTGCCTGAATCTGACCTACTCTGATCCCAGATCTGTGATCCAGACCCAGAGACCTAATCCCTGAACCTGCTTCCTTCTCCCTTGCTCTCCTTCTGCTCCAAGTAACCTGGCTCCCTGTTCCCCTTATCTGATATCCCCCTGTTTTGCTTATTGTATATGTGTGTTTTCTACACTTGTATTTAGTTAGTCAGATAGGTGTTTATTTTGGGTTTACAGTGTTTTTTCATCTTTTGGTTGCTTGTTTTATGTTAGCTGGTGTTTGGTGTTGGAAGTGTGTTATTTTCCTAATAAATATCTAATTATTTTCACTTTACATCTGGTCCTGATTCTTTTAAGTGCAGCCAACCAATCTGACCATCCCTGCTGGATACCTGACATAAAGCCAATGTAGCACCGGTATATAAAAAAAGAACCAAGATATATCCCTGGGAACTACAGACCAGTTAGCTTAACATCAATAATTCGCAAGCTCTTGGAGGGAATAATAAGGGATTATATACAAGATTATTGTAATGAAAACGGTATCATTAGCAGTAATCAACACGGTTTCATGAAGAATCGTTCTTGCCAAACCAATCTATTAACCTTCTATGAGGAGGTGAGCTGCCATCTAGATAAAGGAAGGTCTGTAGATGTGGTGTATCTAGATTTTGCAAAAGCATTTGATACAGTTCCCAATAAACGTTTACTGTACAAACTAAGGCCTGTCAACATGGATCAAAGGGTGAGTACCTGGATTGAAAACTGGTTACAGGGGCGAGTTCAGAGAGTGGTGATAAATGGGGAGTACTCTGAAAGGTCCGGTGTGGAAAGTGGGGTTCCCCAAGGTTCTGTCCTGGGACCAATCCTATTCAATTTATTCATATTTATTCACGATCTGGAGGACAGGATAAGCAGCTCAATCTCAATATTTGTGGATGATACCAAGCTAAGCAGGGCAGTAATTTCTCCACAGGATGTGGAAACCTTGCAAAAAGATCTCAATAAATTAATGGGGTGGGCAGACAAGTGGCAAATGAGGTTTAACGTAGAAAAATGTAAAATAATGCATTTGGGTACCAAGAACATGAATGCAAACTACTCACTAGGGAGAGAGCCTCTGGGGGAATCTAGGATGGAAAAGGACCTAGAGGTCCTAGTAGAGAACAGGCTCAGCAGTGGCATGCAATGCCAAGCTCCTGCAAGCAAAGCTAACAAAATGTTGGCATGCATCAAGAAAGGGATCAACTCCAGAGATATATCAACAATTCTCACACTCCCCAAGTCTCTGGTGAGGCCCCACCTCGAGTATGCCCTCCAGTTCTGGGCATCAGTCCTCAGAAAGGAATCTGTCCTGGAACTGGAAAGGGTTCAGAGAAGGGCAACAAAGCTAATTAAGGGTTTGGAAGACCTTAGTTATGAGGAAAGATTACAAACCCCGAACGTACTCTCTCTGGAGAAGAGACGCTTGAGAGGGGATATGACTTCAATGTACAAATACTGTACTGGTGACCCCACAATAGGGACAAAACTATTCCACGCAAGGGAGCCCACAAAGACGCGCGACCATTCCCTAAAACTAGAAGAAAGGCGGTTTAACCTTAAAGTGCGCAGAAGGTCCTTTACGGTAAGAGCAGTGACGATGTGGAATTCTCTTCCACAAGCAGTGGTTTCCACTGGGAGCATAGATCATTTAAAAAAACGATTAGATGCACACCTAAGGGACCACAACGTTGAGGGATATACAATGTAATACTGACAAAAAAACACACACATAGGTTGGACTTGATGGACTTGGCATTTTTTTGCAACGTTCTCCAATAAATGTGTGTACTAGAAAAGACCTAGAAGTTTTGGTCTGTTTGCATGGTTAGGTCATATAATTTATTTACTTTCTTAACATACATTCACACTGTGCATCATACAAGAAGCAAAATATATTATCAACAATACTGGATAAAAAGCAATAATATCATAGAGATGATTAGGGTACTGGAATTCAGAGCATACACTGAGGTCAGTCGTGTATTTCAAGGTGAACTCCAAGCTTAATACACATATGAAATACAGTATATATGTTAGGAGCAGCTTTACATTTCAGTGCATTAGGATTTCTGTCTATCCAGTTATTACATTTATACAGCTCCATAATGCAGCACAGCCAGGTGGATGACTTAACACACTCAAGGGACAGAGTGGTTCCTCTCTCCAGCCACTATCTACTTATTGGACAGTGAAAGAGAAGCCAAAGACTGATGAGGAAAGCTGTCTGTTCACACTATTCTCTCCTCCTATCACCATGTTCCTTGCTAGCACATTTGTAAGACACACACCTGATTATCCACCAGTCTCGTCTCACCCTTTCCCAGGCTATGTTGTGCTGTATAGGAGATTAAAAGAACCAGAAGATCGTGAAGTTAAATTTAGGTACTCTAGTTGCATTAACATACATTTAAAGTGATTGTAAAGGCTCACTTTTTTTTTTTAATAACAAACATGTTATACTTACCTCTGTGCAGTTGGGTTTGCATAGAGCAAACTCCTCTTCTCCGGTTCCTCTTCTGCTCTCCTGGCCCCTCCCATGGTGAGTGCCCCCTCAGCCAGTAGCTTGCTATAGGGGACACCCGAGCCGAGTCAGAGTTCCATGTATCCATTCAGACACGGAGCCCTAACCCGGCCCCGCACCCTCTCTCCCCTGACTGGCTGCCTGATTTTGATTCACTGTGATTGACCACTGCTGTGTTTCAGCCATCAGGAGGAGTGTCTGGGACAGCTAAGGCACTCGTGGACATCGCTGTGGAGAGAGGGGTTTAGGTAAGTGAGTAGTCTACCTTTACAACTCCTTAAATAATGCATTAATTAATACTGAGCTATATTCATTTGTGTATATTAAATCAGACTCAGATTTTAAAGTAGTAGTAGTTGAAGTGATTGTAAAGTCCAGTATTTTGTTTTTTAGTTAAAATAACAAACATGTTATACTTACCTGCTCTATGAAGTGGTTTTGTACACAGCAGTCCAGATTCTACTCTTCTTGGGTCCCTCTTTGGTGCTCCTGGCCACTCCCTCCTGTTGAGTGCCCCCACAGCAAGCAGCTTGCTATGGGGCACCCGAGCCGAGCCACAGCTCCCTGTGTCCATTCAGACATGGAGCGGACCGGCAAGCCCCCCTTTTCACCTCATTGGCTGACTGACTTTAAATGACAGCAGCAGTAGCCAATGGTGCTGTGCTTCTGTCATAGCCAATGAGGAGGGGAGTCCTGGCCAGCCGAGCGTCTTTTGCAACATTCCTGTATCTAGAGGGACCTAGTGGGTTTTTTTACAGCTCAAAATCGTCCCTGCCAAAAACAGTTGATAACAACCTATGTGTGCATGAACACATAGGATAACATGATGGAGAGTTTATTGACTGTAGAAAAAAGCCTGCAGCTAAAAACAGCTGCTGTAAAACAGTCAAAAAATGTCCTGTGTGCATGAGGCCTTACAATCACTTTAAGCATGTGAGAGGAGTACAGAAGTTGCCATTGCTGGCCTCCTGTGAAAAATGTTAGTTGCCTGGCTGGTCCTCTGCTTTTAATACTTTTTGAGTCACTGACCTGGAACAAGTATGCAGATCAGGAAAGTCAGAAGTCCTTATCTGTATACTTTTTCAGAAAGAAAGGTTATCAATGGCTAAAGTAGTGAGTGTACAGCTTATATAACAGTGTAAATTTGCTGTCCCCGCAAAAAAACTCAACACAGCCATTAATGTCTAAACCGCTGGCAACAAAAGTGAGTACACCCCTAAGTGAAAATGTCTAAATTGGGCCCAAAGTGTCAATATTTTGTTTGGCCACCATTAGGGTTTAGGTCTGGAGACATGCTTTGCCAGTCCATCACTTTTACCCTCAGCTTCTTTAGCAAGGCAGTGGTCATCTTGCAGGTGTGTTTGGGGTCGTTATCATGTTGGAATACAGCCCTGTCGCCCAGTCTCCGAAGGGAGGCGATCATGTTCTGCTACAGTATGTCAAAGTACATGTTGGTATTCATGGTTCCCTCAATGAACTGTAGCTCCCCAGTGCTGGCAGCACTCATGCAGCCCCAGAGCATGACACTCCCACCACCATGCTTGACTGTAGGCAAGACACACTTGTCTTTGTACTCCTCACCTGGTTGCCGCCACACATGCTTGACACCATCTGAACCAAATAAGTTTATCTTGGTCTCATCAGACCACAAAACATGGTTCCAGTAATCCATGTCCTTAGCCTGCTTGTCTTCAGCAAACTGTTTGCAGGCTTTCTTGTGCATCATCTTTAGAATAGGGTTCCTTCTGGGATGACAGCCATGCAGACCAATTTGATGCAGTGTGTGGTATATGGTCTGAGTATTGACAGCCTGACCCCCACCACTTCAACCTCTGCAGCAATGCTGGCAACACTTATACATCTATTTCCCAAAGTCAGCTGCTGCTGCTGAGCATGTGCACTCAACTTCTTTGGTTGACCATGGCAAGACCTGTTCTCAGTGGAACCTGTCCTGTTAAAACGCTGTATGGTATTGGCCACTGTGCTGCAGCTCAGTTTCAGGGTCTTGTCAATCTTCTTATAGCCTAGGCCATCTTTATGTAGAACAAATATTTTTTTCAGATCCTCAGAGATTTCTTTGCCATGAGGTGCCATGTTGAACTTCCAGTGACCAGTATGAGAGAGTGAGAGTGATAACACCAAATTAACACACCTGCTCCCCATTCACACCTGAGACCTTGTAACACTAGCGAGTCACGTCACACTGGGGAGGAAAAATGGCTAATTGGGCCCAATTCTGACATTTTCACTTAGGGGTGTGCTAACTTTTGTTGCCAGCAGTTTAGATATTAATGGCTGTGTGTTTAGTTATTTTGAGGGGACAGCAAATTTACACTGTTATACAAGCTGTACACTCACTACTTTACATTGAAGCAAAGTGTCATTTCTTCAGTGTTGTCGCATGAAAAGATATAATAAAATATTTACAAAAATGTGAGGGGTGTACTCACTTTTGTGAGATACTGTGTGTATATATATATATATATATATATATATATATATATATATATATATATATATATATACTGTATATACACACACACACACATTTTTATAGGGAGTATAATAATGGATCTTTTCCTCTTTTAGCTATTTTGGACACTTTTCTTTGCTATATTTTAAGAAATCTTCAATTTTGTAAAAAAAAAAACTAACATACGTAATTTCTATAATCCATTTTGTATTAAATTTTTTTAGGAACTGTGGAGAGGTCCTCCCTACAATCAAATACAATACAGCATATGTTATTACAATCACCCTAAGCATTTTTTTTTTTTACTTAAACGTTTGTTTTTAAAGGTAAAGCATTGTAGAAGTGCCTTTTTTAGTTTGAGTGTGCCTGACTTGTATTAGATAAATGACACTTCTCTTCCTCTCCCATCAATAATATCAACTTTTTGACAAATGAAATAACCATCTCAAGGGTATTACTTCTAAGCATCGCCACTAATCTTCATCTTTTGAAGTGTCCAAAGGATTATGTCAATAACGCTGACCTTTCACCTTCAGAAAGAAAGCAGCAATATGTTTCAATAGCTGTGTTGTTAAAGAATCTAAAAGCGTAGGGGGGATTTAAATCCACACAAGTAATCAAGGTTTGTCTGGAACAAATAGGATCTAAAAAACATTTTTATGAATCATTAATTCAATTTCAAGAATTTTCTGTCCCTTCTGCTTTGAAAATTCTGTGAAATTACACATTATTCCAGAGATAAAAAACAAATATCTGATGACTTCAGATGTACAGTAAGAACATAAGTAATGCAGTGGTTTCCATAATAATGTATAGTATTTTTACTTATAATATAAGTGGCAAATGTAGGGCACAAATCTTTGCATGCCCCACTTAGTACTCCATACAGGGAAAATCCATAGTTTTTATTTCATGACAACAATATTTTATATAACAAAGTATTACATGGTGTTATTAGCTGATGTTATGAGTGCTCTGAGTCACAAGAAAGCACACAGAAACCTTAATGTGCACCTGTACCCTGGCCATGCAAAACAATGAAACAGCTTAGGTTTAGCTGCAATTAAAAAAAAAAAAAAAATCTTCACAAGGGGCAATACTTACATTCAATGTAAAGTGTTCCTTGTGCTGCTGACTGGTATCTTAGTTGACATCTGAAGTCTGCCCTACCACCCTGCTCCCCAGTACCCCCACATCTGTAATATTATGATGCTGCAGGAGTTAATGCGATCAACTGGACCTGTCTAAGGCACTAGTCTAACCACTTGCCGACCGCACTATAGCCGAATGACAGCTGCAGCGTGGATGGGTGAGCAGCAGCCGGTGGCACGCTCTGTGATCACAGTGTCCAGTGGACACTGCTGATCACAGATTGAGGTAAAGAGACAATCGGCGCCTCTTTACCGTGTGATGAGCTGTGTCCAATCACAGCTGATCACGGATGTAAATAGAAGCCGGTTGACATGCATGAGCAGAGGAGAGCCAATAACCAGCTTCTCTAAAAGGGACATGTATACTGATAATCAAGGCACTGATTATCAGTGTCCTGATTACCAGTGCAGTCCAAACACTGCCCACCAGTGCTTCCAAAGTGTGCCCACCAGTGCTGCCAATTAGTGCCCATCAGTGCTGCCAATCATTGCCCATCAGTGCTGCCAATAAGTCCCCATCAGTGCCGCCTATCAGTGCAGCCTCATCAGTGCCTCCTCATCAGTGCCCACCAGTGCTGCCTCAGTGTCCATCAGTGCAGCCTATCAGTGCCCACCAATGCCCATCAGTGCAGCCTCATCAGTGCAGCCTGTCAGTGCCCATAAGTGCAGACTCATCAGCGCACATCAGGGACAAATTATAACATTTTGAAAAACTGAAATGAAAGAGGTTTTTTGATAAAATTTTCAGTTTTTTTTTTCATTTATTTAGCAAAAAAAAATAGTTGTGATTAAATACCACCAAAAGAAAGCTATATTTGTGTGAACAAAAATGATAAAAATGTTGTTTGGATACAGTGTTGCATGACTGCTCAATTGTCATTTACAGTGCAACAGCGCTCAAAGCTGTAAATTGGTCTGGTCAGGAAGGGAGTAAAAGTGAACCAGTAGGTAAGTAGCTAGAGTGGTGACTATGCCCACCCTTTCTGCCCCCTCCTCCATAGTACAGCTTCTGTGAATATACAGTCAGGTCCATAAATATTGGGACATCAACACAATTCTAATGTTTTTGGCTCTATACACCACCACAATGGATTTGAAATGAAACAAACAAGATGTGCTTTAACTGCAGACTTTCAGCTTTAATTTGAGGGTATTTACATCCAAATCAGGTGAATGGTGTAACCCTATAGATCTTCAGACTGACTTGGTGGAGAGGTTGCTGGTTTCTAAGACTCTGGAGAAGCCTTTGTCCTCACTTTATCTCTACCTCTCGGTGGCTTACAATACCTCCCAAATGAAATTGTATGACAAATGGAAAAGAGACATCCTGGAGCTGTCAGAGGGAGACTGGGAGGACTCAGTCGATAGCTATATCTCTACTATGATCTCGGCTAGAGACCGTTTTATACAACTGAAATTCCTTCATAGATCATACTACAGCACAACCCGACTAGTGGGAATTTACCCTAATATTAGCCCTCTGTGCTCAAGATGCAAATCCTTTCCGGGGAATTTTTTGCATATAATTTTGTTTTAGTCTTAGGACTAAAATGCCATTTTTGTTTTAGTCCCATTTTAGTCTTCCGCAATTGTTTTAGTTTTAGTCGTATTTAGTCTACTAAATCTCCAGTACATTTTAGTCATCTAAAATCATTTCAGTCGACTAAAACTCATTTTAGTTGTCTAAAATCGAGTGGGTGTAATTAAACTGTAATGCATTATTAAGGCTACTTTCACGCTGGGGCATTTTTCAGGCACTTTTGGGCTAAAAATAGCGCCCTTTTGGCGCCTGAAACCCCCCCCCCCCCATCCACCCCAGTGTGAAAGCCTGAGTGCTTTCACACTGGTGGTGGTACACTTGCAGGACATTACAAAAAGTCCTGCAAGCAGCATCTTTGGGACAGTGAGCTGAGCAGTGTTTACACCATTCCTCCACCACCCCTGCAATTGAAATCCATCGCTTTTGAAGTGGCTGCACACCTCCTCGGAAGCGCAGCGCGCCGGGACCTTTAACCCCCTTCTAACCCCTTGTGGGGGGTTAAAAGCGATGTGCTCCTGTCTGAATAGCGGTGCCCTAACACCGCTATAACAGCGGAAAATCGCTGACCCGCCCCAGTGTGAAAGTAGCCTTAAGCATTTTTTCTAAAATTTTCAAACTCATTATATACTGCTGGAGTGAAAAATCTAATATGTTTTTATTTATGGTATTGAGGTATGAACATGCATTACAGACCGGTGTTAATTTTGATGTTAAATTTCAATTTAGTTTTAGTCTTTTGACTAAAATGGCATTTTAGTTTTAGTCCCATTTTAGTCTATTAACTAAAATGGCATTTTAGTTTTAGTCATATTTTAGTCATCTGAATTGTTTTAGTTTTAGTTGTATTTTAGTAAACTAAAATGGTATTAAGTTAGTCTCCTAAAATGTTTTAGTCGGTTTTGGTCAACAAAATTAACACTGATGGTGTGGTCATGTCCCCGTATTTGACCATTCTGGGAGGGGATTATTGGGAAGCTGAACGACTTTGGAGACTGGTCCGTTAGGCAAGATCTGGCCATGGCACTCCTGAGAGTTTTGGAGGATGTGGTAGCCACCAGATATGGGAAGCTGTTCCTTTTTTTGGCCCTATACTACGCTAGACGTGAAATTCTCCTTAAATGGAAACAGACTAATCGCCCGATGGTTAACACCTGGATAAGTGCAGTGAATTTGGTTTTGCCATTGTATAAATTAACCTACAAGAGCAGAAATTGTCCCAAAAAAATTTGACAAGGTTTTGTCTCAGTGGATAGATGCCTATTACTCTTTAGCTTAGTGAAAGTGGCTGTGCTTTTAGGTGGTAATATATTGATAGTATCCTCCTTCTCCCCCCCACGACCCCCTTTTTCCCTACCCCCCCCAATATCTGGAACCTTTAACTCCTCCTCTCCCTCCCCCCTTCTTTTCCTTATAGGGATTTACTACAATTATCACTGTCCCTGATGCCAATCTTTGAATATGACTGTTTGCTGTTAAGGTGTACTGCACTTTCTTTTTTGTATACTGAAACTTGAAGAAATCCCATAATGCTTTGTACTGACTGTGCCTTGTGTAATTATCAATGTTTATATTGAATAAAATCTTCCTCTGTTAAAAAAAAAACAGCCTCCGCTCTTTTGCCTCTAGCATTGCTAATTACAATTGTCCTGCTGCTGTCAATTTTACACCACTGTATCATCTGTAAATGAAAATCTAGGTGCGCTGCCACTCTGGGTAGTCTTCTTTCCCCCAGCCTTTTTTCATCCACTTCACATAAGAAAACATGGTTATACTGTACCGGCGCCTATGCTTGTGGTAAAAAGACCTGTAGATTTTGCCATGTCCATCCAAGAAGTCGGTCGTGATACATTCATGCTCTACTAATAAAACATTCCAAATACGTGACCACTTAGTTGTGGTTCTGAATATGTGGTTTATGGCATAGAATGTACTATCTGCCGGCTTCAGTACATTGGATGCACTACTAGACCTTTAAGGACTCGCATCAGCAAGCATTTTCATGGAGCATCATACAAATCTGATAAGGGTCTTTCTAATGCATCCAAGCATTTTAAATATGTCCATCATGGCAATATGTCATCTTTTACTTTTTATGGGCTAGAAAAAAATAAAAAATCTCCCCGGGGAGGGGACATCCACGACAAACTGTTAGAACGGGAGGTTTGGTGGATTTACCATCTTAACACTAGAATTCCCAGCGATATGAACTATCGATACGATGTTGATCTCTTTTTACATTAATTACATTATGTATCTATGTTTATTGTTTCTAATGTTTGAATGTCTTATTTTTTCATTTTGCACAGACAATGTGATTTTATCATTTGACACTTATATTATTTTTTGATTTCTTTAAACCTTCTTGACTTAGTTGTATTTTGTTTTTTATTGTAGTTTGATTGGTACCATGGATCGCATTGCCTTTTTTGTCTTAATGATATTTTGCGCCCAGTCCCCAATCAACTGATTACCTTGTTTTTGATTGGTTCAAGATTTGTCTCACTTTGTATTTATGAGTGTTGTATATCATATGTGAACATGCTGTGAACAAGGCCAGTGGCCGAAACACGTCTGCGTGTTCTTATGATTGGTATGAAATAAATTGCATGGACATCTTCTAAGATCGTGTTGTCAGTGTGTCGGTTCTTTTTCCATTTATCGTTTGTTTATTGGATGAAGGAGGTGCATCCTGAACCTGAGCACCTGATTTGGGTGTGTACAACTTACATGGAATTGGATCAGTGTCTGGTGGTTTGAGCGGTGTATTTGCTGTTTGCTGACTGTATCATCTGTGGTCTCTAAATTCTTGTAGTAAAACACTTCTCTGTACTGGTTTATTACTGTACTGATTTACTAAAGGCAAATAGGTTGTTCACTTTGCAAAAAAAGTCAAAAAGTGCAGGGAAATTTTCCCCAGAGCTTAGTGAATGAGGTGAAGCTCGACTGATTTAGTGCCAGGAGTTTGGCACAATTTGCATTCAGATGCTAGACATGGGGATCATTCATTTCTGCCCCAGTAACTGGGTAAGGAAGCATGTACAGTGATATTTGCTGCAGTAGGTAATAGGGTGGGTGTTGGCCAAGGCTGAGGTTTCAGCTTACAGTTCACAGTCTTCGGCCTTGCCCCATTTCCCTCCTCTCTGCTGGAGGTAGAAAAGGACACACTGATGACAGGTGAAGATGAACAAGATCTGCCTAAGTTTAGTTCACAGAGGGTCTGTTGCATCCTGACTATTAGTAATGTTTATGAGTAGGGATGGGCCCGAATGACTCCCTATTCGGTTCACACCAGAACTTTGGAACATCAGAAAAGTTTGGAACCGAATAGCAAACCCTATTTAAGTCTATGGGACCCAAACATGAGAAATCAAAAGTGTCTATTTTGAAGGTTTATTTGCAAGTAATTGAGCATACAATGGTTATGGGGTCCAGGTACTGCCCTGGGGGACATGTATCAATGAAAAAAAAATTTGTAAAGACCATCATTTTTAAATGAGAGTGATTTATTGATGCTTAAAGTGAAAGCATAAAAATGAAAAATTCCTTTCAATATAGTGCCTTTAAATCTGCTGCAGCAATAATTGCATTGATAAAGCCATAAAATGACATTTTCCCTGCAAGCTTCCTTTATTTTGTAACCAACAGTTGGGGAGCCAGTCTGTATGATGAGGCCACAATGTAGTGCACTGGGAACAAGATTATAGATTTGGATAAATTCTGGTGTCTCTTCCACAGACTTTGGATAGAAGTAACAGGTGCGGAAAAGGTGCTTTGGGTGTCAGTGGCGCCCTCACACGATAGCCCTATAAGAGGTACACTTGATGAAAGCAAGAATTGGCTTTGCTGTTAAAAAAACTGCAAAGATATGCACCTGTCAAACAGGTGAAATAAAATTGGTCTTTGGGTATTAATTGTGCCCATGAAACCTACACCAAAAACATTCTTCCACATGAAATCAACACCCACAACGCTAGGCAGTCTCGAAGTCCTGAAGAGATTTCACATCCCAAAAACAATTAATCAGTCACATTGGCATCAAGGGCTTCATAGCTGCTGGTAATTCAGGACTGATTCATTTTGATAAAAGTCAGACGGACCACGGAGTCTGTGGACAGATGTGTTCTATGATCAGTAACAAAACCTCCAGCAGCACTGAATGACTGTTTGGAAAGCACGCTGGATGCAGGGCAGCCCAGCAGCTCAATAGCATACTGGACAAGTTCTGGCCAGTGGTCTATTCTCATGACCCAGTAAGCCAGTGGATCATCAGCTGGAAAGCTCTTTATCTGTTTTTGCAGCTAGATAATCGTCCATCATGTGATGCAGACGCTGCTGATGGGATGTGGAAGCTGACAGCCCTGGGTGGCGAGGGCTAAAAGAATTGTGAAATGCATCACTAAAAGAATTGTGAAATGCAGCCGCATTCTCCACCGCTCCTCTCTTGACCAACAGAAGCCTTAAAACTACGTTTTCCATGACACTGTAAGCTACCAGAGTCAGGAAAACATGCAATAAAATCCTCTTTAAGGTGTCTTCAAGAGATTTCATCTTCTGCACTCTCTGTGGGGACAGGATGAGTTCTGAGACTTCCCCTTATAGCAGTGGTCTCGGAGGTTTTCCAACCAATAGTGATCCTTCTCCTTTATACCACATATTCTTAGGTCCTTTCACAGGCTTTGAAGCATGAGGGAGCCCATGCACCGCAAATAAGTGGAGGCATGAGAAGCAGACTCCTCGAGGTCACTCAGGATAACAATATATAGAACTGCCTCCTCCCAGCCACGTACTACTCCCAAGGGTTCCAGGGATGGAAAACCATCTCTTACTGTTTGATGTATGTCTTCCTCTGCTTCAATGCCTCCGAAACTGCCAGAATCCTACTCTCTCTCCTCTTGTGTGTTCTTTGGCATAGGAACAATGGTGTCTGCATAAAGTGGGCCTTGAGAGGAAAGGAAGTCCTCCTCTTCCTCCCCCTGCTCTGCCTTGAGTGCCCTGTCCATAATGCCATGCAAAGTCTGCTCCAGTAGGAACACAACAGGGATTGTGTCAATGATGCATGCATTGTCACGGCTCACCATCCTTGTGGCCTCCTCAAATGGTGACAGTACAGTGCATGCACACTTTATGAGCAGCCATTGGTGTGGGGAAAAAAAGCCAAGCAGGCCTGAGCCTGTCGTTGTGCCATACTCACACAGGTACTCGTTAACGATCCTCTGCTGCATGCACAGCCACTGGAGCATTGTCAAAGTCGAGTTCCACCTGGTGGGGCATGTCACAAATCAGGCGGTTTACGGGCAGGTGGAATTCCCGCTGAATTTCAGCCAACCGAGCACTGGCTGTGTATGACCACCTGAAATGGCTACAGAATCTTCAGGCCTGTTTTAGCAGACCTTCCAACCTTGGGGAACTTTTTTGGAAATGTTGCACCACCAAATTGAGGACATGTGCCAGGCAACTTTCACTGTCTAAGTACGGACAGAAGGTTTGTGCCATTATCACACACCACCATTCCTGGCTCCAGCTGACGTGGCGTGAACCACCTCTGGCCCGGTCTCTGCTCCGGTGTGGTTCCTGTCCCCTAGACACACCAGCTGAAGAATTGCATGGCGCCTTTTATCCTGACTCATTGAATAGGCCTTTAAACGCTTAGGGGTACTTGAGGTTCATAGTACAATTCAGCAGAGGAGGGCATGGAGGAGGTGGAGGAGGAGGGAGTAGAGCTGACAAATATCACATTACCAGATGTATGGAGACATGGGGGCACAACAAGCTGCAGCACTTAGCCCTGTCCTGAATCCTTCCAAGTTGCAAGCAGCGTTACCCAGTGTGCTGTGAACAAAATATATCTTCCCTGCCCATGCTTGCTGGACCATGTGTCAGCAGTAACGTGGACTTTGTGGCTTACTGCCTTGCCCAACGATGCCACAACATTGCCTCCCACGTGATGGTAGAGAGATGGAATGGCCTTACGTGAAAAGAAGTAGCGACTGGGAACCTGCCATTGGGGTACAGCACATTCTGCAAATTCACGGAAGGGGCAGAGTCCACCAGGCGCAAAGGCAGAAGTTGGAGAGCCAGAAGCTTTGACAAGCTTGCATTTAGATGCTGGGCATGTGGGTGGCAGGGATTGTATTTTTTACGCTGCAGCAGATGGGGCAGAGAAATTTTCCAGCTATAGTCTACAGCTAGTGGTGTGCTTCTGGAAGATGTGCTGCTAGGACTTGGAACACTCTGCTCTATACCATCATCCATGTCAGTGGAGGCTGCTGAGAGGTCATTAGGTATAGCAGGGGCAGACTGAGGTGAGTAAGGAGGAGGAGGGACAGATTTGTGCTCCTTTTGTGTGGCTTTTAGGTGCTCTTGCCAATGGGCTGAGTGGTGGTCAAGCATGTGGTACCCAAATGGCTGGTGTTTTTGCCATGTTTGATGTGCTTCAGACAAAGTTTGCAAATAGCAACAGTGTGATTGGCTACACTTAAAAAGGTCCAGACAGCTAAGCTGTGGGAAGTGGGCCTGGAGATAACAGCTCCACAATGTGATGGAATAGGGTGGCTGCTCACTACTCTTTCATGATGGCTGACTCATTTTCCCCCTCTATTCTATCTGGCACCCAATTTGTGTCAGTCACATCATCATCATCTCCCCCATCCTCATTACCACTGGAGACAACTTAGCAAGCGGCTGGGGGGACATGAATGCCAGTTTGTGTACCCACATTCTCCCCTCTCATGTGGACTCATGCTCCTGCCTTCCTTAACCTCAGAACCAACATCTGAATCAAGTAATGGCTGTGCATCGTCAAGGATCAAGTGGCTGACTCTGTGTTCAAAGGACTGTGCACTAGTCTCTGCTTGCATGACAGAGGATGAAGAGGATGAGGACGGTTTAGTAAGCCAGTCCACCACCTCCTCTGCATGTTGTGGCTGGATAGCAGGGGCAACATCACTAAACAGAGGAAATGATGTCCTGCCTGAGGACTGACCACGTCCACCTTTGCCTGTGGACACATACGCTGCTGGCCTCCTTACAGTGCCATGGGAACGTCTGCCTCTCCTTGCTGTCCTCCCAGACATTATTGGGAGTGAGGAGGCGATGCTTATTAACCACTTCAGCCCCGGAAGGATTTCACACTTTAGGATCAGAGCACTTTTAGCGATTCGGCACTGCGTCACTTTAACTGACAATTTTGCGGTCGTGCGACGTTGTACCCAAACAAAATTTGCATCCCTTTTTTCCCACAAATAGAGCTTTCTTATGGTGGTATTTGATCCCCTCTGCATCATTTCTGATCGCCGCTATAAACAAAAGAAGAGCGAAAATTTTGCAAAAAAACCCAAGTTTCTTACTTTTTGCTAAAATACAAATCCAAAAAAAAATATAAATTTTTTTTTTTTCTATCGGTTTTGTTCCATTTATATTCTTCCTCATATTTTTGGTAAAAAAAATCGCAATCGGCGTTTATTGATTGGTTTGCGCAAAAGTTGCCATGTTTACGGATGGTGAGAATTAATTTCTGGGGTTTTTATTTTTTACTAGTAATCTGCGATTTTTAGCGGTACTGCGATATTGGGTCGGACATGTCGGACCATTTTGACACTTTTTTGGGACCATTGGCATTTATACAGCGATCAGTGCTATGAAAATGCACTGATTACTGTGTAAATGCCATTGGCAGTGAAGGGGTTAACCTGCAGGGGGCGCTCTAAGGGTTAACTGTGTTCCCTGGGCGTGTTCTAACTGTGGGGGGACTGCCCTGACTGGGGAAAGGGGATGATCACAGCTTCCATATACAGGAAGGCTGTGATCATCGCCCTTCCCCCTTCAACAGAACGGAGGTCTGTGTTTACATACACCGACCTCCGTTCTTTCAGTGCGGGGAGCCATCGCGGGTAGCTGGCGGCGATCAAGTCCGCCCTACCCGCTCCTTGGCTCCCCCCGAACACAGTGAGCGCGCCTCCAGCGGCGCGCGCGTGCTCACAATGCTAGTTATCGCGGCCGCCGTCCTGTGACGGCGGTTCGCGATAACGAACCACCTTGTCGCCGTCACGCTGCGGCGGGCAGTCGGCAAGTGGTTAATAGGGTTCGTACCAGACTTTAAGGTGTCCGTGTCCCGAACCCGAACACGGACATTTGAGAAAAAGTCTGGGTTCGGGTATTTTTTGCGCCTTTTGAATAGCTGCAGGGCAGCCAATCAACAAGCGTTTCACTCGTTTGCTCTTAGAAGCCATCACAGCCATGCCTACTAATGGCATGGCTGTGATTGGCCAGTGCATCATGTGACCTAGCCTCTATATAAGCTGGATTACATAGTGCTGCATGTCACATCATCTCATACTAGTGTAGGGAGAGGATGCTGCTGCTGCTGGTGTGAGGGACAGATTAGCGTTATAAAATCATCTCATACTGGTGTAGGGAGAGGTTCCTGCTGCTGGTGTGAGGGACAGATTAGCGTTATTAAATCATCTCATACTGGTGTAGGGAGAGGTTCCTGATGCTGGTGTGAGGGACAGATTAGCGTTATAAAATCATCTCATAATGGTGTAGGGAGAGGTTCCTGCTGCTGGTGTGAGGGACAGATTAGCATTATAAAATCCTCTCATACTGGTGTAGGGAGAGGTTCCTGCTGCTGAGGGACAGATTACCGTTATAAAATCATCTCATGCTGGTGTAGGGAGACGTTCCTGCTGCTGGTGTGAGGGACAGATTAGCATTATAAAATCATCTCATACTGGTGTAGGGAGAGGTTCCTGTTGCTGGTGTGAGGGACAGATTAGCGTTATAAAATCATCTCATACTAGTGTAGTGAGAGGTTCCTGCTGCTGGTGTGAGGGAAAGATTAGCGTTATAAAATCAATTCATACTGGTGAAGGGAGAGGTTCCTGCTACTGGTGTGAGAGACAGATTAGCATTATAAAATCATCTCATACTAGTGTAGGGAGAGGTTCTGGCTGCTGCTGTGAGGGACAGATTAGCATTATAAAATCATCTCATACTAGTGTAGGCAGAGGTTCCTGCTGCTGGTGTGAGGGACAGATTAGCATTATAAAATCTTCTCATACTAGCGTAGGGAGAGGTTCCTGCTGCTGGTGTGAGGGACAGATTAGCGTTATAAAATCATCTCATACTAGTGTAGGTAGAGGTACCTGCTGCTGGTGTGAGGGACAGATTAGCGTTATAAAAAATAATATAAAATTTGTGCTAAATAGTACATTTGCATCCAGAATGAGTAGAGCGTCAAATAAAGGACGTGGTCGTGGTGCTGCTGGTGCTGCTGGTGTTGGTGGTGTTGGTGAAGCTCCTGTTGCAAGGAGAGGACGTGGTCGATCTGTGCTAGCTACATGCACAAGTGAAACACATTCTGCAGGTGCGAGTAGCACACAGAGCCTTCACCGTTATATGGTAGGCCACAATGCCGCTCAACGAATGGTGAGGCCAGAACAAGTACAGGCGATAGTAGATTGGGTGGCAGACAATGCCTCCAGTTCCTTCACATTGTCTTCCATCCGGTCCCTTGCTGAAAGCTCAGAGTTGGCACCTGAACCCCATGGGGGCCATCTGTCTTTCACCTCAGCCCCTTATAATTCAGCCAAGCAGTCTGAGCCCCAAGTCATGCAGCAGTCTCTTATGCTTTTTGATGACTCTGCTGGTGTGCATTCCGTGGGCCATCCACGTAGCCCTGCCCCAGAAGTGGAAGACATTGAGTGCACCGATGCCCAACCACTTCTGTTTCAGGATGAGGACATGGAAACACCACCGCAGCACGTCTCTGATGATGACGAAACACAGGTGCCAACTGCTGCGGCTTTCTACAGTGTGCAGACTGACAAGGAGGGCAGTGGTGAAGAGTGGGTGGAAGATGATGTGGAGGATGATGAGATCCTAGACCCCACATGGAATGAAGGTCATGCGAGTGACATGTGCAGTTTGGAGGAAGAGGTGGTGGTCGCACAGAGGCACCAGCACAGCAAAAGAGGAAGCAGGTTGCAAAAGTGGAGCGACCGTCCCCTAGACAGTACGCCTGCTACTACCCACCGCACCCAGGGACCTAGCACACCAAATGCAGCTCAAAGGAGTTCCCTGGCATGGCAGTTCTTTAGACAAAGTGCTGACGACAAGACACGAGTGGTTTGCACGCTGTGCAATCAGAACCTGAAGCGAAGCATAAATGTTCTGAACCTGAGCACAACCTGCATGACCAGGCATCCATATGCAAAGCATGAGCTGCAGTGGAATAAGCACCTCAAAATCCAAGAAAGGTCTCGGGCTCCTCCTGCTTCCTCTTCTGCTGCTGCCTCTGGCTCTTCCTCCACCTCTACAGTGCCAGTGTTACCTGCCACCCAGCAAACAGACGATGTGACAGCAACACCACCATGTCCGACACCGTCCCCAAGCATTTCCACATGGTCCCATGGAAGCTTACAGCTGTCCATCTCCCAAACACTGGAGAGAAAGAGGAAGTACCCCCCTACCCACTAGCGATCCCTGGCCCTGTGCCAGCATTTCAAAATTTCTGGCCTTTGAAATGCTGTCATTCCCTCTGGTGGACACGGACAGTTTTTAAAACCTGATGGCGGTGGCTGTCCCACAGTACTTGGTTCCCCGCCGCCACTACTTTTCCAGGCGAGCCCTCCCTTCCCTGCACAAACAAGTCAGGGACAAGATCAAGTGTGCACTGCGCAACGCCATCTGTGGCAAGGTCCACATAACCACTGATACATGGACCAGTAAGCACGGGCAGGGACACTATATCTCGCTAACTGCACACTGGGCAAATGTAGTGGCGGGAGGGGCCTGAGTTGGATAGCCGTTTGGCGCATGTCCTTCCGCCACTGAGGATTGCAGGGCATTTTTCTTTGCCTCCTGTTGCCTCCTCCTCCTACTCCGCTTCCTCCTCCTCTACCACCTCCTCATCCGGTCAGGGTAGAACCTCACCACCAGCACATCCAGGGGGAAATGACAGCAGGCTGTTTTAAAACTGATATGTTTGGGGGACCGATGAGTGGTTGTTGCCACTGAACCTCAAGCCCGGCCTGGTGGTGTGCGATAATGGGCAAAATCTCAAAGCAGCTCTGGGCCTAGCCGGTTTGATGCACATCCCTTGCCTGGCGCATGTGCTGAATTTGGTGGTGCAGAAATTTCTAAAAAACTACCCGGATATGTCAGAGCTGCTGCAGAAAGTGCGGGCCGCCTGTGCGCGCTTTCGGCGTTCTCACCCTGCTGCTGCTCGCCTGTCTGCACTGCAGCGGAACTTCGGCCTTCTCGTTCACTGCCTCCAATGTGACATGCCCACAAGGTGGAACTCCACCTTGCACATGCTGGAGAGACTGTGCGAGCAGCAGCAGGCAATAGTGGAGTTTCAGCTGCAGCACGCACGGGTCAGTCGCTCTGCAGAACAGCACTACTTCACCACCAACGAGTGGGCCTCCATGCAAGACCTATGTACCATATTGCGGTGTTTGAGTACTCCACCAACATGGCCAGTGCTGATGACGCTGTTCTCAGCGTCACTATTCCACTTATATGTCTTCTTGAAAAAACACTTTGGGCGATGATGGAAGAGAATGTGGCACAGGAGGAAGAGGAGGAGGAAGAGGAGTCATTTCCACTTATCAGGCCAGTCATTCACAAGTGGCTCGGAGGGTGGGTTCCTGCACCAGCATATGCCAGGTAAAACATTTTCAAGACAGAGCACAGTTCTGGAGGATGAGGAGGACGGGGATGATGAGGAGGAACCGTGTTCACAGCAGGGTGGCACCCAACACAGCTTGTGGGCATCACTGGAGCGTGGCTGGGCGGATACGGAGTTGTGCCGATTACTGGGTGGCCACCCTGCTGGATCCCCGTTACAAGGACAACGTGCCGTCCTTAATTCCCTCACTGGAGCGTGATCGGAAGATGCGCGACTACAAGCGCACGCTGGTAGACTCGCTGCTGAGGGCATTCCCAAATGACACCGGGGGCTCAGTGGAAGCACAAGGCGAAGGCAGAGGAGGAGCAAAAGGTCACCAATGCAGCTGTGGCACTGCCAGCACCTCAGAAGGCAGGGTTAGCATGGCCAAAATGTGGGAAAGCTTTGTCAGCAGCATACCACAACAAACAGCACCACCAGCTGATATGCAACGTCTTAGCAGGAGGCAGCATTTCAGCAACATGGTGGAACAGTATGTGTGCACACGCCTACACGTACTGACTGATGGGTCTGCCCCATTCAACTTCTGGGTCTCCAAATTGGGCACATGGCCTAAGCTTGCTCTTTATGCCTTGAAGGTGCTGGCCTGCCCTGCAGCCAGTGTATTGTCTGAACGTGTGTTTAGCATGGCAGGGGGCGTTATCACAGACAAGCACAGCCGCCTGTCCGCAGCCAACGTGAACAAGCTAGCATTTATTAAAATGAACCAGGCATGGATCCCACAAGACTTGTCTGTACCTTGTGCAGAATAGACATTTATACCGGCCTCACACAGCCATTGGTATACTTAAGTGAACGTATCCTTTTTTTTTTTAACATCTCTCAATATTTTGGGGGCTACCCAATTAGAAAAACAAACCAAACAAACAAAAAACAGTGTTGGCTACCTCCTCCTCCTCCATTGCTACTTCCACCTACACTGCCACGGTCACCGCCTCCTCAACCTCCTACTCCACATCCACCTCCTCCTCCATTTTTTATTTTTTTATGTGATTTTAAGTTATTTCCCAATCCACATTTGTTTGCAGGGCACTTGTCCTACTCTTACCCCCATTTTGCTTCCTTTTGCAGCCCTCTAGCCCTTTCCAGGACTTTTTTACAGGCATTTTTGTGCCCAAAAGTTCGAGTCACCATTGACTTCAATGGGGTACGGGGCAAGTTCGGGTCAAGTTCGGGGCCAAACCCGCCGAACCCGAACATCCAGGTGTCCGCTCACCTCTACTTATTGACAAAATGTAGTAAAGATGTGGAAATGTGTACATGGATGCACTTTAATTTGGAATGTGGTGTTTGGTGCACTTTAATTTGAGTACTCATTACACAGACACACTCCAAGGATACACTATAATATACTGTAATATAATGCATCAAACGTGGAGTAAGGCAAAGAAATATGCTACATTAAACGTGTACTAACACAATGAAATATACAGTGTTAAACTTGCAGTAACGCACAAAACAATATACCTTTAAACTTGTAGTAACGCACAGAACTCTATGGCGTTAAACTTGCAGTAACACACACCACTATATAGCGTTAAACTTGCAGTTATGCACAGAACTATATGATGTTGGGCTTGCAATAACACACAGAACTATATGGCGTTAAGCTTGATATAACTCAATGAAATATATAGCGTTAAACATTCAGTAACGCACAGAAATATATTGCGTTACACTTGCAGTAATGCAATAAAATATATGTCATTAAACTTGCAGTAACACACTGAAATATATAGTGTTAAACTTTCTGTTACGCGCAGAAATATATGGCATTAAGCTTGCAGTAACACAATGAAATATATAGCGTTATACTTGCAGTAATGCACAGAACTATATAGTGTTAAACTTGCAGTAACGCACAGAACTATACGGCATTAAACTTGCAGTAATGCACAGAACTATATGGCATTAAGCTTGCAGTAACACCCAGAACTATATGGTGTTAAGCTTGCAGTAACGCAATTAAATATATAGCGTTAAACTTGCAGTAACGCACAGAACTATATAGCGTTAAACTTGCAATAACGCAAAGAACTATATGGCGTTAAACTTGCAGTAACGCACAGAACTATATGGTGTTACGCTTGCAGTAACACACAGAACTATATGGCGTTAAGCTTCCAGTAAAGCAATGAAATATATAGCGTTAAACTTGCAGAAATGCACAGAACTATATAGCATTAAACGTGCAGTACACTGACACTATCTGTACTGTCCCTACTCTAACTGCACACTAATGCAAAGATGAATGGTCGTCACTACACTCACACTATCCCTAGATTGACACTAAACTAATATTCTACACTGACAATAGAATCACAATAGCACACTATATGTCTAGTAGCACTGAACACTGCCCTGTTCTATCTCTCTCCATGCCAAAATCACACTGAAAATGGCCGCTTTTGAAAGAATACTTTTATAATGTGGGGCGGGACTAAGAGCAATGAGCCATGATTGGATAGAGTCATCATGACAGTGTCCAATCATGGCTCTGACAGTGCTTTGTGCCCTGATTGGATGAAGCTTTCACTGCTTCAGCCAATCAGGGCCGAACAAACGGTTGAACGACACGATAACTTGGTTGTTCGGGGAACGGAGCAAACAGCCAATGTTCGTCCCAAACTCAGGCTCGGGCTGAACCATTCACCCATCCCTATTTATGAGCTTTTTTTTTTCTTTTTGCAGTAGCACAATGCATTGTAATTAAATATCAGACCAAAGTGCACAAAAACAGATAAAAATGATAAAAAAACACACATTTTCAAAACCCACTCTCATCCCTGTGTCCCTTATTCTCACTTTATTTAAAATAGAAGTGGGCGTGCTGTGTGTGGAGGTAGGAGGTAGCAAGCATTTCAGATTTGCCCTCTTACTCCTCCTCCACCACCTTCTCCTCAACCACTCTACTTCTACAGGAACAGTTCTGCCACTAGAGTTACACATAAGTAGGGTGAGATTTGTAGGTCTCAAGGTTCTCTATTGCAGGCAATTTGTGGCTTTTATACCCAAATTCCTTCAGAAAGGTCCCAGGATTTGGAGTATCAAATAGATGTCATTATCCCAGAGAGAGGACAAAATGTGGCACTTTGGGGAGGTGCTCTTTGCCACATTTCCTGATGGTGGCAGGGTCCCCTCTGATGACCAATGTGCCTCTGATCTTTAAATTCCTGAAATAAGTTTGTTTAAACCACACTGGCCAAGCTAGGCTGCACATAGGGTAAGATTTACTAAAACAGGAGAGTGCAAAATCTGGTGTAGCTGTGCATAGCAGCCAATCAGCTTCTAACTTGCACTCTCCAGTTTTAGTAAATCAACCCCATAGAGTCTTAGAGTCAGTTCCTGAACAGCATAATTGCTAAATACATCAGAACAGAAGGATGTGGGTTGGGGTGTTTGGGTTTAGGAGAAGTATGAAGAAATGGAGCAAGCGTCATTTTAATATATATATTTTTTCATTTCATTAGGTATGACACCGGAGGCATAGCTGCAGAGGGGGATGCTTGCAGCCATAGGCTGCTCACTCAAGGGCAAGCAGCAGTCAATGGAAGAGAAAAAATGTACAACCAGGGGGAGGGGTAGACACTGGCAAAAATCAAGTGTAGAATTCTATACATATTCTATTTTACTTCTGTTTGCTAAGGCATTTTTTTTTCAGGGCCAAATAATGTTCACTATTTGTTGACACAGGGAAATTTACCATTTGTTTGGAGCATGCCACTTGCCATTAGGCATTCCTCTAAAAATGTCAGACATTCCAACAGTAAGAGGAAGAAGCTCTAGATGTAAAGGTAATAGTTTTTCTTAATTTTTTTTTTTTTTAAGTTAAACATTTTGTGCAGATTTACATTTTTTATACTTCTATATATAAAAATGTGCTGAGGTTCATGTTTTATGTTTATTGGGATTTAGATATATTTCCTGACATTTTATATATATGTAATTTTAATTTTTCTTTTATATCTAGTAGTCTTTATCTTTATTTTTATGATTTTATATTTATTCTGTATGGCACATGTGGTGGGAGGAGCATAAAAGGATCATAGAGTTATTAAGTTTAATATAGATATAGTGCATAAAATTGGGTTTGTACGTATGATTTGATCATTACTTTGAATATGGAGGAGAGATGTTTCTCTCTGCATGTATGGTGTGATTGATGAAATTCTCACTAACATGCAGGAAGGAGCTATAGTGGTTCTATTACAACTTTGATGATTTTTATATTTGCTATTTTTCCTGCCATATTGTATCCTATGATGTCAGGAACAGGTGTGACTAGGAATGCATGGACTGCCACAGAGAATACCAGGCACAAATACAGTGTAAAGTAATATAATTTATTTAAAAATAAGTGGACAACGAAAATGTAAATGCACCTCCAATATACCAAACTGTGTAAGGCCTCATGCACACAGCATGATTTTTGACTGTTTTACAGCAGCTGTTTTGAGCTGCAGAAGTTTTGTTCTACAGTCAATAAACTCTCCATCATGCACACATAGGCTGTTATCAACTGTTTTTAGCAGTGACATTTTTGAGCTGTAAAAAAACCCAAGACCAGTGGGTTCTTAGAGACGTTTTTCAGCTGTAAAAATGTTCAAACGCTCAAAAACTCACAAAAATGCAGCTAAACATTGATCCCAAACGTTTTTGGACGTTTCAGATCAATTGAGGAAAAAAAAAAAACCCTGGCCCTGGGCGGCACAGTGGTGTAGTGGGTAGCACTTTCACCTGGTAACAAAAGGGTCGCTGGTTCGAATCCCAACCACGACACTACCTGCCTGGAGTTTGCATGTTCTCCCTGTGCCTGCGTGGGTTTCCGGTTTCCTCCCACACTCCAAAGACATGCTGGTAGGTAAATTAGATCCTGTATAAATTGTCCCTAGTATATGTATGAATGTGAGTTAGGGACTTTAGATTGTAAGCTCCTTGAGGGTAGGGACTGATGTGAATGTAAAATATATATATATATGTAAAGCGCTGCGTAAATTGACGGCGCTATATAAGTACCTAAAATAAATAAATAAATAAAATAAAAATGCGAAAAAAAAAACCGCTGGTAATATAACGCTGGTAAAAGCTGAAAAAATCACTGATAAGCTACTGACGTTTTTAGGACATTTTTTTTAACGTCCTGTGTGCATGAAGCCTAAAACAAACCAAACAGAACCAAACAGTGACACACAATGAACAACTGCCTAAACCAAATATATACAGCAAGCGGGGAATGCAAAGTGTAGTCGTAACAAAGCCAGGGTCATACATGGAAGATCAAGCAGAGGGAGCTGGGAGCAACACAGGACAGGGAGAGGGTAACAGGAGATGGAGAGAGCGGGTGGGAAGGGATTAGGCTGCAGGGTCTGGATCAGGGTCCAGGAACAGGAAGCAGGATGCAGGATGCAGGAACACGGGAACACTGGACCACAGGTCAGGGGCACATGGAGACAGAACACTAAGATAGGAATGAAGAGCATAGGCAGGGCTTAAATACACATCCTGCAACAAGCATCAGGTGATGACTGATTACATGAGATTAGGGATGGGCCGAACACCCCCTTGTTCGGTTCACACCAGAACATCTCAAACAGGGAAAAAGCTCTAACATGCGAACACCATTAGCCAGCTCGCATCCGCGCCATAGCCGAATGACGGCTACAGCGCGGCTCTAAAATGCCGGGACGTCCTCTCATTTGGCTCATGCTGGGCGCGCTCCCGCGGGCACGAGCGCCGCGCGCACGTGCTGCGGGAGCGTGCCCGCAGGTCGGGCGGACCCGATGTCCGCCGGAGACCCGCGATCTCCTTACAGAGAGGAGGAACGGGGAACCGCCAAAGTAAACACGGCGGTTCCCCGTTCTGTGAGGGGGGCATGCCAGATCTACTGATCCCTATCACTGGGATCAGTTAGATCTGTCATGCCCCTGTCAACCCCGCCCCCCCACAGTTAGAACACACCCAGGGAACATAGTTAACCCCTTCACTGCCCCCTGCAGGTTAACCCCTTCACTGCCAATGACATTTATATAGTAATCAGTGGATATTTACATTTCTGATCGCTGTAAATGTCATTGGTCCCAAAAAAGAGTCAAAAACATCCGACATGTCCGCCCCGATATCGCAGTACCGATAAAAATCGCAGATCGCCGCCATTACCAGTAAAAAAAAAATAAATAAATAAAAACGCCATAAATCAATGTCCATAGTTTGTAGGCGCTATAATTTTTGCGCAACCCAATCAATAAACGCAGATTGTGATTTTTTTAACCAAAAATATGTACAAGAATATATATCAGTCAAAACTGATGAATAAATTCGTTTTTTTATTTTTTATTTTTGGATATTTATTATAGCAAAAAGTAAAAAATATTGTTTTCTTTCAAAATTGTTGCTCTTTTTTTGTTTATAGCGGCGATCAGAAATGACGCAGAGGCGATCAAATACCACCAAAAGAAAGCTCTATTTGTGGGAAAAAAAGGACGCCAGTTTTGTTTGGGTACAACGTCGCACGACCGCGCAATTGTCATTCAAAGAGCGACAGCGCTGAAAACTGAAAACTGGTCCGGGCAGGAGGGGGGTTTAAGTGGCCAGTAAGGAAGTGGTTAAAGTCTATGGGACGCGAACAAGAAAAATCAAAAGTCCTAATTTTAAAGGCTTATATGTATGTTATGATTAATAAAACAAGGAACAGCCAACCCACGGCTGGTGGGACTTTGAATGAGGGCCAATTTTTTTACAAATGCTGTGGGGCCCCCCCCAAAATCCATACCAGACTCTTATCCGAGCATGCAGCCTGGCAGGTAGGAAAAGGGGGGGAAAGCGAGCACCCTCCCTCCTGAACCATACCAGGCCACATTCCCTCAACATCGGGGAGTGGGTGCTTTGGGGTGGGGGGCTTTTGATAGGGACAAGGGCCGTGGGTGTGGGGCTTACCGGAATCTGGAAGTCCCCTTTAACAAGGGGGCCCCAGATCCCGACCCCTTACGTGAATGTCAAGTATGTCGCCAGCCGGACAGAAAAATAGAGGGGAAAAAGCGTTCCACCCCCTGGGAAGCCTCCCAGCCATTTGCCTCCTCCCTGCTTTGACAGCTCTTTTTTAGGCAAGGGGCGGGTCCACCAGTTACATCACTTGGTGGTGCTGCCCCTTCCGATGTCACATGACGCACGTAATGTCAGAAGGGGGCAGTGCAGCACCCCATCCCTTGCCTATATAAGAGCTATCAAAGCAGGGAGGAGGCCTCCCAGGGGCAGAGCATTTTTTAAAAATATTTTTCGGTCTGGTGGGTAGCATGACTGATGATGGATGCATCGAGGGACACTTTTTTTTTTTCTTTAATAAAGGACTTGTCAAAAACTGTTTACTGTGTTTCTTACTTTTGTACAATTTTTGGTGAATAGGTAGGGGTACAATGTAACCCCAAAGCACCTGGTATGGTTCCTCTTCCTGGGCTGCCAGGCTGCATGCTCAAATAAAGGTCTGGTATGGATTTGGAGGGGGGGCACACCATTTTCTTTTTACATTTTGGCATGGAGTTCCCCTTAAAATCTATACCAACCCCAAAGGGCCTCCTATGGATTTGGGGGGACCCCACAGCATTTTTTTTCAATTTAGGTGTGGAGTTCCCCTTAAAATCTATACCAGACCCAAAGGGCCTGGCATGAATTTTGGAGGGGACCCACACCTTTTTTTTTATTAATTCTGTCATGGGGTTCCCCTTAACCACTTTAATATAGGGCACTTTCACCCCCATACTGCCCAAACCAATTTTTCTACTTTCAGTGCTCTCACACTTTGAATGACAATTACTGTACCCAAGCAAAATGTATTTTTTTTACATAAATAGAGCTTTCTTTTTTTGGTGATATTTAATCACCGCTGGGTTTTTTATTTTTTTGCAATATAAGTAAAAAAAGAGCAAAAAATTTGAAAAAAAAACACATTTTTTGTAGTTTCTATTAGAAAATGTTGTAAATATGTAATTTTAGTTCATAAATTTGGGCCAAATTTATACTGGTACATATTTTTGGTAAAAATAACCCAAATTATTGGATATTATTTAGTCTGTGTGAAAGCTATAGAGTCTACAAGCTATGGTGCAAATCATAAAAAAAGATCACACCTGATGTACTGACTGCCTATCTCATTTCTTGAGGTTCTGAAAGCCCAGGACAGTACAAATACCCCCAAATGACCCCTTTTTGGAAAGTAGACAGTCCAAGGTATTTAGTAAGAGATGCGTGAGTTTTTTAAGTTGTAATTTTTTCCCATAATTCTTTTTACACAAAATTGTCATGATAACAAGTTTTCCTAGCGCCAACATGGCAGCATACTAGTGATAGAGCTCTGCCTCTTGACCACTCCCTCAGAACCAGTGAATAGCATAAAAAAAGGCATAGTTAGCTGTCCCCCCATTCTTCTTTTTGTCCTCATACCTCCACATACCAGTGAAGAGTAAGCAGTTCTATGTCCCTACCTCTGCCTCTGTGCAGTAGCCATCTGGGTTCAAGTCTCTCCCAGTTCGGAGACCCAGTGCTTGGGCTTCTAAATTGTGCTAAAAAGCATGGGTGCTCCTTCTGTGGGTCTTGATGGGGGCCCTGCAGTGTTTCCTCTTTAGGAACGAAATCTGCCATTATATAAGTGTCTGTGGGCTGAGGCTTGGGAGGGCCAGCTAGTTCATTCATTTTCCTTTTTTGGTTCCTTGCATCATACAGGGCTGCCTATCTCTTTTATTCTGTGCTGTCTCATATGTGTTCTCCCTTACCTTGATCTGTTTCTCTTTTGAGTGCCTCCCATGTCTCCATGTTTGTTTGTGTTCTGTTTGCCCATGTGGCTAGACCATGCTGCCTGGGGCGTCTTGATGACATCATCGGGGTGCGCTGGCCATCTTGCTTATGGGCAAAAACCCACTGTTGCTAGCAATGAGGGATGCAGTCCTGGGGGATCTCCCCCTGCTGATTTTTAGCAGGTAGTACACCAAAAAAAAATAAAAAAAAATGTGTGTTTGTGTATATGTATGTATGTGTGTGTGTGTGTGTGTATATATATATATATATATATGTATGTATATGTAAATGTATTGTTTTTTTTGGTAAAAAAAAAAAAACTTTTATTTTCTGTTTGTTATGGAGGCATATATTTTTTCTCCTCTCTTTTAATGTCAAAAGACCTTCTCTCTGTAGTGCTATTTTCCTTTCTGGCTATCCTCATTTCAGCTGACCATCCTATCTGTCCTAAAGCCATGAGTCAGTCACTGCTTATGCAAAAAGACCCTCAAATCCAAAGGTACGGGACCACCGTGTTGGTAAGTTTGCAGGAAAAGAGTGCTTCCTTATGCGGATTGCTTTGAGTGTGTTCAGCCCCGCATGCTCATGCTCATGCTCTCAAAAATCAAGAGCCAGGGAAAGGCGGACGGTCTTCATAAGAGTGTAACTGCAGATGCCGCACCCACTAAAGGGAAAAGGTTCCAAAGAAGACATCTTATCGCCTCTTCCCCAGAACAATGCCAATGCCCCAGCAAGAATCCTGCACAGCCTGTGGCACAGCACCTGTAGCCAATAGGCTGGTAAGTAAAGACTGCAGTTAACAGGTAACACCAGATATCTTTATTAATTATGATGTAAGATGCTATTTAGGACTCACTTCAGTTATGCCAGCCAGGTAGCCCCCTTCTAGTTGCTACTCTAGTCAATAGAAAAACAACCTGGCACCCTGGCATGTGGCGCTCAACCACTCACACCTCTGCCTAGCCGTATGAATTCAAGCCTCTCCCAGTGTGAAGACCCAATGCTTGGGCCGCTAAATTGTGCTAAAAAGCCTGGATGCCCCTTCTGTGGGTCTTGATGGAGCCCTGCAGTGTTTCCTCTTTAGGAACGAAATCTGCCATTATGTAAGTGTCTGTGGGCTGAGGCTTGGGCTACCCTGGTGAGTGGGCAGCCCACAGATAATAGCTCTTCTTCATCAGAGGAAGACCTGGAGCTGCTTGGTTTCAGTTTTTTCCTTCGTGGAATAGTGGACCCAGGTGGTCATGCAGGCCATTACATGGGCTGGGTGACTAGTGCTTTTTGGGTCCAGGAGATAGAGACAGCCGTTGGAGAGGAAATCCATAACGCTAATATCATTCGAACCCTAGCCAAGATGAATGTGTCTGTGAACTTTATTGCAGCAATAATCTCAACCAGGTGCTTGGCCATAGCGATGCTATACTCGGTCACGGCTAGGGGGGACCTATGGTTGAGACCCTGGGCGGTGTCTTGCTTCCTAAAAACCAGATTGGTGTGAGTCACTTTATGGCAGAAGATCTCTGTTTGGTAGGAAACTGGAGACAGCCATATCATAAGTGACAGGAGGTAAGTCTGATCTGCTCCCATAAGACCGGAAGCAAAAGGAAAAGAAAATGTTTCTCCCGGCAGGTTCAGTTTCTCTAGGTCCAGGGAGCCTAGGGCCAGCTGTCAGGCCAGGGTCCCAGGTAGAGGATGTAAGGGAACTCAGGCAACCTTTCACAAGGCCCATAAGTGAAAATCCTTGGGTATACCACAAGTACCCACTAAACCCTTTTAAAGAGCGCATGCCCAGACTCTTGAGGAGACTCAGGGAGTCATTGTCCCGGTCCTATTCACAGGAAAGATCGCAGGCTTTCTTCCCAACCCCGTTTGTAGTTCGCAGGGGATGGAGGCTAGTGTCCAGTTGTAGATCGAAAGAGGTTAAACCTTGTTGGCCCTCTTAGAGATCTTTAAGATGGAGTCCATTAAAACTGTACAAGCAGTCGGCTGGATGCTACTGCTGGATTGTCAGGATGCCTATCCTCAAATCCCAAATTTCCTTTTCTTTCCAAAATAAGTAAGTTTGGTGATCGATTAGACGCATCTCCACTTTAACAGCCTACCTTGTGGCCTATAAATAATAAATATCTCTGAGAATGTTGGCAAGGGTCTCAGTGCAATGTCAGCTCCACTCAGAGAACAGGGTCTCTGGGTTTGTCACTACCTGGACGTCATTCTTCTATCCAGGGGACTGGAACAATTGTTGTCGCACCAAGAGGTCCTCATACATACCCTGCAGAGATATGGCTGGGTTATAAACTTCAAAAAAAAAAATAGGGGAAAGAGAAACTGACTTTCTCCAACCCAACAGTGTAGTTGGGGGTGCTCTGCTAGTTCCTCTGTTTTGCTTACATAAGAGAAAGCAGTGACAGTCAGGAAGATAATTCTGAGGACAGCTACTTTCACTTGTTTGATGGCTTCTCAGTGCCTCAGTCTTCTGGGCTCAATGTCTTCATGCATACCGATGATTCCATGGGCACCTGCGCACGTTTCAACTAGGATTCTTAGTGCAAGGGAGGAAACAGGATCGAGCACAGTTGAGAACAGGGTCACTCAGTATGAGTAAGCGGTCCACAGTGATGGAAAGACCCTGAGGAAGTCACGGCCCTTTTGAACCATTACACTGGGTCATTGTTATGAATCATGTCAGCAAGATAGACTGGCAAATGGACATCTCCAGCCAGGGAGGGTAGTCTTGAATGCGCTGGAAGTTCAAACAGCCTTTTTAGCACTTTGGCCTTGCTACACAGAATCAAGGGAAGACCAGTCTCCTTGCAGTTGAGCAACAGGGCAGCAGTTGCCTATATTCAGCTCCAAGGAGGAACTCTCCCTATCAGCAGTATGCTATTGAGGGAGGTGAAACCCATAACGTCTTGCGACGGAAGATTACTAGCAAATTCAGGAAGCAGTTTACCTCCCAGCAGACTTTTGAACACATAGGCAGACTAACTATCATGCAAGCTTCCCAGAGCACAATGAGTTTGTCTATGTCCCAGGTCTTCTCTGAGCTGGTTCATAGGTGGGGCCTACCACAGACAGACCTCTTCACAAATGTTGGGTATGTCTGGCCTTGTTTCCTTACCCCAAGGCACAGGGGGCATACGCTCTGGTCTCTCCTTGGGGCTGCAATCTAGATTATATATATTTCCCCCCAACTTCTCTTGTAATGAGAATCCTCTAGAGTCTGTCAAGGGTACATGGTACATGGTTTTCATAGCCAATCCTCCATATTGGCCATGAAGCCCTCAGGTTTCCTTGGCCATTCACTTCAGAATACAAAAGACATTTCCCCTATGCACATATGCAGTCCGGGACTGCAAGCAGGGTGCTAATAGGGGAGGTGGGGGGAACTCCGGTTGCTCCAGAGCAATCTCTACTTTGTTGAGTACTGGAAGGCACTCTACTTACAACTAGAGTTGAGTGGATGCCTGGATGTTCGGGTTCGTCTGGTTCGGCCAAACTTCGCGGAAAAGTTCGGGTTAGGTACCGAACTTGACCCGAACTTTACCCCGGACCCCGAACCCCATTGAAGTCAATGGTGACCCAAACTTTTGGGCACTAAAATGGCTGTAAAAAAGTCCTGGAAAGGGCTAGAGGGCTGCAAAAGGAAGCAAAATGGGATTAAGAGTAGGACAAGTGCCCTACAAACAAATGTGGATAGGGAAATAACTTAAAACCACAAAAAAAAAAATGGGAGAAGGAGGTGGATGTGGAATAGGAGCGTAGAGGTTGACTAGGCCGTGACCATGGCAGTGTAGGTGGAAGTGGCGGTGGTGGAGTAGGAGGAGGAGGAGGAGGTAGCCAACACTGTTATTTGTTTGTTTGTTTTTTTTTCTAATTGGGGTAGCCCCCAAAATATTGAGACATATTAAAAAAAAAACAATTATACCAATGGCTGTGTGAGGCTGGTCTAAATGTCTATTCAGCACAAGGTACAGACAAGTCTTGTGGGATCCATGCCTAGTTCATTTTAATAAACGTTAGCTTGTCCACGTGGCTGTGGACAGGCGGCTGCGCTTGTCTGTGGTAACGCCCCCTGCCATGCTAAACACACATTCAGACAATACACTGGCTGCAGGGCAGGCCAGCACCTCCAAGGCATAAAGGGCAAGCTCAGGCCATGTGACCCAGAAGTTGAATGGGGCAGACCCATCAGTAAGTACGTGTAGGTGTGTTCACACATACTGTTCCACCATGTTGCTAAAATGCTGCCTCCTGCTAAGACGTTGCCTATCAGCTGGAGGTGCTGTTTGTTGTAGCATGCTGCTGACAAAGCTTTTCCACATTTTGGCCATGCTAATCCTGCCTTCTGAGGTGCTGGCGGTGCCACAGCCGCGTTGGCGACCTCTTCCTCCTCCTCCTCTGCCTTCGCCTTGTGCTTCCACAAAGCCCCCGGTGTAATTTGGGAGTGCCCTCAGCAGCGCGTCTACCAGCGTGCGCTTGTAGTCGCACATCTTCAAATCACGCTCCAGTGAGGGAATTAAGGATGACACATTGTCCTTGTAACGGGGATCCAGCAGGGTGGCCACCCAGTAATCGGCACAAGTTAAAAAGGTGGGCAACTCAGCTGTCATTGAGCAGGCACTGCAGCATGTAGTCGCTCATGTGTGCAAGGCTGCCCAGAGGCAAAGACAAGCTGTCCTCTGTGGGAGGTGTATCATCTGTGTCCTCCGTATCCCCCCAGCCATGCTCCAGTGATGCCCACGAGCTGCGTTGGGTGCCACCCTGCTGTGAACACAGTTCCTCCTCCTCCAGAACTGTGCCCTGGCTTGAAAATTTTTTACCTGGCCTATGCTGGTGCAGTAACCCACCCTCCGAGCCACTTGTGAATGACTGGCCAGACAGGCAAGCAGCAGCAGGGTGAGAATGCCGAAAGTGCAAACAGACGGCCCACACTTTCTGCAGCAGCTCTGACATATCTGGGTAGTTTTTTAGAAATTTCTGCACCACCAAATTCAGCACACATGCCAGGCAAGGGATGTGCGTCAAACCGGCTAGGCCCAGAGCTGCTACATGATTTCGCCCATTATCGCACACCACCAGGCCGGGCTTGAGGCTCAGTGGCAACAACCACTCATCGGTCAGTTGTTCAATGCCCATCCACAGCTCTGGATGTGCTGAAGTTGGTGGTGAGGAGGTGGTAGAGGAGGAGGAGGAGGAAGCGCAGTAGGAGGAGGAGGCAACAGGAGGCAAAGAGAAATGCCCTGCAATCCTCGGTGGCAGAAGGACATGCGCCAAACGGCTAGCCACCTCAGGCTCACCCACCACTACATTTGCCCAGTGTGCAGTTATCGAGATATAGCGCCCCTGCCCGTGCTTACTGGTCCATGTATCAGTGGTTATTTGGACCTTGCCAAAGATGGCGTTGCGCAGTGCACACTTGATCTCAACTTGTTTGTGCAGGGAAGGGATGGCTCGCCTAGAAAAGTAGTGGCGGCTGGGAACTACGTACTGTGGGACAGCCATCACCATCAGGTTTTTAAAACTGTTCACCAGACGGAATGACAGCATTTCAAAGGCCAGGAATTTTGAAATGCTGGCATTCAGGGCTAGGGATCGTGGGTGGGTAAGGGGGTACTTCCTCTTTCTCTCCAGTGTTTGGGAGATGGAGAGCTGTAAGCTTCCATGGGACCATGTGGAAATGCATGGGGACGTGGCGGACATGGTGGCGTTGCTGTCACATTGTCTGTTTGCTGGGTGGCAGGTCACTCTGGCACTGTAGAGGTGGAGGAAGAGGCCGAGGCAGCAGCACAAGAGGAAGCAGGAGGAGGCTGAGACCTTTCTTGAATTTTGAGGTACTTATTCCACTGCAGCAAGTGCTTTGCATTTAGATGCCTGGTCATGGAGGTTGTGCTCAGGTTTAGAACATCTATGCCTCGCTTCAGCCTCTCATTGCACAGTATGCAAACCACTTGTGTCTTGTAGTCAACACATTGTCTGAAGAACTGCCATGTCAGGAAACACCTTTGTGCTGCCTTTGGTGTGCTAGGTCCCTGGGTGTGGTGGGAAGTACCCGGCATACTGTCTAGGGACGCTCGCTCCGCTTTTGCAACCTGCTTCCTCTTTTGCTGTGCTGGTGCCTCTGTGCGACCACCACCTCTTCCTCCAAACTGCACACGTCACTCGCATGACCTTCATTCCATGTGGGGTCTAGGACCTCATCATCCTCCACATCAACTTCCACCCACCCTTCACCACTGCCCTCCTTGTCAGTCTGCTCACTGTGGAAAGCCGCAGCAGTTGGCACCTGTGTTTCGTCATCATCAGAGACGTGCTGCGGTGGTGTTTCCATGTCCTCATCCTGCAACAGAAGTGGTTGGGCATCAGTGCACTCAATGTCTTCAACTTCTGGGGCAGGGCTATGTGGATGGCCCATGAAAAGCACACCAGCAGAGTCATCAAAAAGCATAAGAGACTGCTGCATGACTTGGGGCTCAAACTGTTTGGCTGATTTACAAGGGGCTGAGGTGAAAGACAGATGGCCATGGGGTTCAGGTGCCAACTCTGAGCTTTCATCAAGGGACCGGGTGGGAGACAATGTGAAGAAACTGGAGGCATTGTCAGCCACCCAATCTACTATCGCCTGTACTTGTTCTGGCCTCACCATTCATTGAGCGCCATTTGGGCCTACCATATAAAGTTGAAGGTTCTGTTGGCTACCTGCGGAAGGTGTTTCACTTGTGCATGTAGCTGGCACAGATCGACCATGTCCTATCCTTGCAAAAGGAGCTTCAGCAACAACACCAACACCAGCAGCACCAGCAGCACCAGCAGCACCACGACCACATCCCTTATTTGACGCTCTCCTCATTCTGGACACAAATGTACTATGTAGCACAATTTATTAATACTAAAAAAAAAAGAATAATAAATTATTATTTAAAAAAAAAAAAAAAAAAAAAGAAAATTGTAGATGCACTTTTTATTTTTGTGCAAGAAATACACCGCTCACACCAGCAACAGGAACCTCTCCCTACACCAGTATGAGATGATTTTAGAATGATCAATAATCTGTCTTTCACAGCACCGACAGGAACCTGTCCCTAATGCAGTATGAGATGATTTTAGAACAATAATCTCCCCCTCACAGCACCGACAGGAACCTCTCCCTAATGCAGTAGTAGATGGTTTTAGAATGATAAACTCTCCCTCAGAGCACCAACAGGAACCTCTCCCTAATGCAGTAGTAGATGGTTTTATAACGATAAACTCTCCCTCAGAGCACCAACAGGAACCTCTACCTAATGCAGTAGGAGATGGTTTTAGAACCATAAACTCTCCCTCAGAGCACCAACAGGAACCTCTCCCTAATGCAGTAGGAGATGCTTTTAGAATGATAAACTCTCCCTCAGAGCATCAACAGGAACCTCTTCCTAATGCAGTAGTAGTTGGTTTTAGAACGATAAACTCTCCCTCAAAGCACCAACAGGAACCTCTCCCTAATGCAGTAGGAGATGGTTTTAGAATGATAAACTCTACCTCAGAGCACCAACAGGAACCTCTCCCTAATGCAGAAGTAGATGGATTTAGAAAGATAAACTCTCCCTCAGAGCACCAACAGGAACCTCTCCCTAATGCAGAAGTAGATGGTTTTAGAACGATAAACTCACCCTCAGAGCACCAACAGGAACCTCTCCCTAATGCAGAAGTAGATGGATTTAGAATGATAAACTCTCCCTCAGAGCACCAACAGGAACCTCTCCCTAATGCAGAAGTAGATGGATTTAGAACGATAAACTCACCCTCAGAGCACCAACAGGAACCTCTCCCTAATGCAGTAGTAGATGGTTTTAGAACGATAAACTCTCTCTCAGAGCATCAACAGGAACCTCTCCCTAATGCAGTAGTAGATGGTTTTATAACGATAAACTTTCCCTCAGAGCACCAACAGGAACCTCTCCCTAATGCAGTAGTAGATGGTTCTATAACGATAAACTCTCCCTCAGAGCACCAACAGGAACCTCTCCTTAATGCAGTAGTAGATGGTTTTAGAATGAAAAACTCTCCCTCAGAGCACTAACAGGAACCTCTCCCTAATGCAATATTAGATGGTTTTAGAACGATAAACTCTCCCTCAGAGCACCAACAGGAACCTCTCCCTAATGCAGTAGTAGATGGTTTTAAAACAATAATCTCTCCCTCAGAGCACCAACAGGAACCTCTCCCTAAAGCAGTAGTAGATGGTTTTAGAATGATAATCTCTCCCTCAGAGCACCAACAGGAGGAACCTGTCCCTAATGCAGTAGTAGATGGTTTTAGAATCACAATCTCTCCCTCAGAGCACCAATAGGAACGTCTCCCTAATGCAGTAGTAGATGGTTTTTGAATGATAATCTTTCCCTCAGAGCACCAACAGTTACGTCTCCCTAATGCACTATAAGATGGTTCTGAACACTAATGTCTCCCTCACAGCACAGACAGGAACATCTCCCTAATGCACTATAAGATGGTTCTGAACACTAATTAGGCTTGTGCAATTCGTTTTGTTCCGAATTTCGTTTTTACCGAATTTTGCTAAATTCGGCAATTCGGATGAATTACGAATTTTCAATTTCCGTTTTTCCGAATCCCGGTAATTCGGCAATTGCGGTAATATGGAAATTTGCGGTAATTCTATAATTGCGGTAATTCAGAAATTTGCTGTAATTTGGCAATTGCGGTAATTCGGCAATTGCGGTAATTCAGAAATTTGCAGTAATTCTGCAATTGCGGTAAATCAGAAATTCGGCAATCGGAACAGCCGAAATTCAGAATTTCAGAAATTCGGAGATCCGAAAATTTGAAATAAGCTAAGAATATTTGAAATAATAACTAACTAATAACTATTAAATTGTAGGTATTGGAATTTCCTTGAAAGTTTGGCTGTTAGTGAGCTTAAATATGAAATGTATCACTCTTAGTCATACTTTCAAGAAAATTCCAATACCTATAATTTCGGAAATAAGGAAGAACATTTGAAATAATAAGTTATTAATTTATTATTTTAACTTATTATAAATTAGAATAAGCTATTATTATTTCAAATGTTTTTTCTTATTTCCGAATTTCCGAATTTCGGCAATAAGGAAGAACATTTGAAATAATAAGTTATTGATTTATTTTTTTAAATGATAAATTATGATAAGCTATTATTATTTCAAATGTTCTTCCTTATTTCCGACTTTTGCAGTGTGTGACTGTATATATGCATACTGTTTGTATGTGTGTGTGTATACTGGGTGTGTATATACTGGGTGTATATTGTATGTATACTGTGTGTATACATACAATATACACACAGTTTATCCACTTCCCGACCAGCACTGTAAATAGGCGGCGGTCGTGTTTGAGTGGCTCTACCGGGACATAGCCTGCACTTGCAGGCTATATCCCGGTATCATTTTTTAGAGCTGGCGGTCGGCTATCCAGGGGTAATGACCGATCCGGCTCGGGAGCCGCTCGGTCGTTACCCCAGGGGGCGGGAGGGGATGCCCCCCCTCCCGCCGCTTTCCGCCGCTCTTCTCCGGCCTCCCGTCCCACCGGGAGACCGAAACGACGATCCGGCACGTCTGCCGGCTGGAAGGAGACCTGACTAAAGCCGTAATTGGCTCCGATCGGGTCTCCTTCGGCAAATTCCGGAAGCGACGTCACAACAGCAATAAAAGTGATCAGATTGTTTTTTTTTTTTTTTTTTTTAAAGGAACAGTGCTAAAAATAAATAAATAAATGAAATAAAAAAAAAAAAA
>BLSH010021025.1:378-22355 GCA_018402905.1 Glandirana rugosa
TATTTTTTTACCCTTCTCCCCACCTACACCTCATCCTCGGATCTCCAACTGATCCGGCACTGGCACCGTCACATCCACCTTCACCGCCACCATCTCCTCATCCTCCTCCATCGGTTGTACCATAAAAAAAAAAAAATTCTCCGGATAAGTTTTTTTCTTCATATACTTACCTACACACTCAGGCCAGATTTACAAATAAGACGTGTTCCATGTCTGTTCAGAACATCCTAGGTACGGACTAAGTAAAATTATTTCCAATCGAACAGGTGCAGGAGGTCTTGACACGGGACCGAACTTATAAAACCTGGACTGGATACGACCACGTCCTTGGGTGGGAGGCCCGGTGAGAAGAGGATGTGGCACAGGAGGATGAGGAGGAGGAAGAGGGGTCATTTCCACGGTTATCAGGCCAGTCATTCGCAAGTGGCCCGGAGGGTGGGTTCCTGCACCAGCATAGGTCAGGTCCAAAATATTCAAGCCAGGGCACAGTTCTGGAGGACGTGGACAAGCTAACCTTTATTAAAATGAATCAGGCATGGATCCTACAAGACTTGTCTGTACCTTGTGCAGAATAAACATTTAGACCGGACTCACACATCCATTCATATACTTCTTTTTTTGAATAGGCCTCTTAAAAAAAAAAAAATACCATGTTGGCTACCTCCTCCTACTCCTCTACCACCGCCACTTCCACCTACACTGCCACGGTCACGGCCTAGTCAACCTCTAGGCTCCTACTCCACATCCACCCCTCTTCCCATTTTTTTATTTGATTTTAATTTATTTTCCCTATCCCCATTTTTTTGTAGGGCACTTGCCCTACCCTTACCCCCATTTTACTTCCTTTTGCAGCCCTCTAGGGCTTTCCAGGACTTTGTTACAACCATTTTTGTGCCTAAAAGTTCGGGTCCCCATTGATTTCAATGGGGTTCGGGGTCCGTGCGATCGTTCGTGTTCCGTCCGGACCCGAACGCGTACTTTGTCCCAAAGTTCGCACGGACCAGCAGAACCCGAACTTCCAGAGGTTCGCTCAACTCTAATAATGATTCAAACGGATAACATAGCATACAAAATGGCATGAGGAAATAGAAATATTATAATGTAATAATAATAATACAAAAAAGGCAAATGCAGAAACAGACTGCAGGATTCATATAACAACCTCAAGGTGTGTAGATGTGGAGTTCATGGACTTTTTTCACTGCCTAGAACCAACTGTTCAGTCTAATTCAAGAGGTTAGGAATGAGGATGTGCATGAATATAATGTTTTATTAGGGATAGACAACACAGACAATATATAATAATCATGCCCTGTCTCTGGACCTGATATACAGGGTGGGCCATTTATATGGATACACCTTAATAAAATGGGAATGGTTGGTGATATTAACTTCCTGTTTGTGGCACATTAGTATACGTGAGGGGGGAAACTTTTCAAGATGGGTGGTGACCATGGCGGCCATTTTGAAGTTGGCCATTTTGAATGCAACTTTTGTTTTTTCAATAGGAAGAGGGTCATGTGACACATCAAACTTATTGGGAATTTCACAAGAAAAACAATGGTGTGCTTGGTTTTAATGTAACTGTGTTCAATGTGCTGCCCATTGAAACTACGGATACTGGAAGCCTGTGCTAGCATTTCTCCTGCGATGTTGCTATCAGTGTGTGACGAGTGGGAGAAGAGGGTTGCATTGACAATCCAACACAATGGGCAGCACATTGAACACATTTTATAAGTGGTCAGAAACTTGTAAATAACTCATAAAAGAATAAAGTTATGTTAAAACCAAGCACACCATTGTTTTTCTTGTGAAATTCCCAATGATTTTGATGTGTCACATGACCCTCTTCCTATTGAAAAAACAAAATTTGGATTCAAAATGGCCAACTTCAAAATGGCCGCCATGGTCACGACCCATCTTGAAAAGTTTCCCCCTCACATATACTAATGTGCCACAAACAGGAAGTTAATATCACCAACCATTCCCATTTTATTAAGGTGTACCCATATAAATGGCCCACCCTGTAGATTATGCTATGCAGCCATATTACTCATTTTGAGCCACAAAGACAATGCTGTGAAGAGTCCATGTTTGTGCAGTTTTCATAATCTGGTATTCTGCAGTGTATGCATGTTATTTGCCATCCCAAACCTTCTTTTGCATTATTGCTTCTAACTTCTAACTTTGCATCTGTTTAGTAAACTGCAAGTTAAAATTACTTCCTGCCTGCCGGTATTGGATTGGGACAAAAATTTGGCCCTGGACTTCATCCAGACAGGCCCACTTTAATTTTGCAAACTCTGGAAGTTAGAACCTATAGTTAGTGGACAGTATACAGTGGTGGGGAGCAGTGAGCAGTATACAGGAGGGGGTAGTATACAGGGGAAACAATATACAGGGGCAGTGGATATATACAGTGGTGGGGAGCAGTGAGCAGTATACAGGGGGGAGCAGTATACAGGGGGAGGGGGCAGTATACAGGGGGAGCAGTATACAGGGGGAGGGGGCAGTATACAGTGGTGGGGTGCAGTGAGCAGTATACAGGGGGTGGAGGCAGTATACAGGGGGAGGGGAGCAGTATGCAATGATGGGGAGCAGTATGCAGGGGAGATCAGTATACACAGAGGAGCTGCATGCAGGGAAAGGGGGGGGCAGTATACAGTGGTGGGGAACACTGAGCAGTGTTCAGGGGGAGCAGTATACAGGGGAAGGGGCAGTATACAGTGGTGGGGAGCAGTGAGCAGTATACAGGGGGAGCAGTATACAGGGGGTTAGTGGGCAGTATACAGTGGTGGAGAGCAGTATACAGGGGGAGGGGGCAGTATATAGAGGTGGGGAGCAGTGAGCAGTATACAGGGGGGAGCAGTATCAGGGTGGTAATGAGCAGTATAAAGTGGTGGGAGCAGTATACGTGGGGGTAGTGGGCAGTATACAGGGGGAAGGAGCATAGAGTGTACTAACCCCAGTAGGGAGCTGAAGCATTACAGAGGGAATAACTGCAGGAGTCACTCTCCACATGGATGGAGGGGAAGCCTTCTGTGGTCGCCATCTATGCTCCTCCTCCCAGTCATCTATCACTTTCAGCAACCACCTTTGCATGTAAATTAAGATAGCCGACTCCCCACAGCATCCACCAGCTCGGTCAGCCCATGTAGAAGCTGTTGGCTGGGAGAGAGACCATCGGGTCTGCCAGCCACAGCCAGACACAAAAGCTGCACTGCACCCAGGAAGAAAACAGAGGTAGCCTATATCTCCTTGGTTGCATAGATAGACGTGCTTGTACAGCCCCCTTGCAATATGGATGAGGCCACCTGGGTAGGAGGGGAGGCTAGGCAGCACATATAGGAACCAATCCATCCATTTATCTCCTGCCGCCGCTAAATACCTGCAGGAAGAGAAGCGAGCGTTCATCGGTGGCAGGAGATAAATGAACGGTTCAGTTCCACTATGTGCTGCCTAGCCACCCCTCCTACCCAGGCGACCTCATGTGTCTGCTCCAGATGTTTGGCATCAGTCACAGGCGGGCTCCGGGCCCTCGGGCAGCACAGCGAGCTGTACAGCCATTACTTTGACAGGCTGTCACTAAAACCGGCCCACTGAGCCATCGGCCCATCTGGAAACTCCCAGTAGTTCCTATGGCCATTACATGCCTGCTGTCTGATCATTCAGCTGATGACCTATTCTGTTAAACTGTAAGACACTGATGATATTATGAAGTGCATTTGTTTACATAAACAATGCAGACGAGAAGGCAAGAACTATGTAGAACTTTCTAGTTCTCACACTTGCTAAAATCCAGACAGCAGGCGCTACAGTATATGATCAAGGGGTATATGTGCTCTCATGCTCATATACCAGAATTTCTTGTAGCAGAGTAGTTTGCAGTGGTGCTCTGATTCCACACCATTCTTCTTAAAATCTTCAAACTCTTCATTATGGTCTAGTTAGGAAACAGAGTGACAGTGTAAAGTTGCTTTCATTGCCTAATCATTTGTTTCTATCCTGGGGCAGAGAAAATCTCATTCACACTGTCGCTCTTTCTCTACACTCACGATTAGTCCAAGTATCAAAACCCTGCAGGTATGAAGTTTATCATAGTAACACTCTGGCTATGACTATGATTGATGTGATGGGCAGACTGACACTCTTCATTCGAAGTATGTTGTACTGGCTGCTGAGGCTGATATTCAGTAACATATGTGATTTAAAATGGTATGAAACCCCAAAACAAAAATGCAGTTATATTGAACATTACCAGTTCTAAGATGTGGTGGCTACATTATTTTTCTTTTTTAAGGCTTTTTTTTTGCTTTTATTTCACCTGGGGATCTGGCCAGTAACACATTTCCTGGCTTAGGGTGTAGGGATTGGGTGGAACAGACCCCTGTTTGGTTCACACCAGAATTTTCAAACACCACGAAAGTTCGTACCCAAATAACGAACACCATTAAACTTATTTGGACCCTAATGTCAAAAATCAAAAGTACCCATTTTGAAGGCTTATATGCAAGTAATTGGGCATACAATGGTTATAGGCGTCCAGGTCCTGCCCTGGGGGATATGTATCAATGAAAAAAAAGTTAGTAAAAAACGTAATTTTTAAATGACCAGTGATTTTTTTTTTAAATGAAAGCATAAAAATGAAAAATTCCTTGCAATAGAGTGCCTGAGGGATCCCCTTAGTCTACCTGTAAAGTGGGAGATCTGTACCATGTCTAGAATTTGCTGCAGCAATAATTGCATTTATAAAGCCAAAAAAAGACATTTTCCCTGCAAGCTGCCTTTATTTTGCTCAGCAACAGCCGGGGAGCCAGCGTGTATGAAGAGGCCACAATGTAGTGCACTGGGAACAAGATTAGAGATTTTTTTGGATACATTCTGGAGTCACTTTGACTTTGGATAGAAGTAACAGGTGTGGAAAAATTGGGCTTTGGGTTCCGGACGTAACTTCACACCATAACCCTATAGAGGCACTCTTGATGAAAGCATGAATTGGTCTTGCTGCAAAAAATTGCAATGATATGCACCTGTCAAACAGGTGCATAAAAATTGGTCTTTGGGTGTCGGTGGCGCCTTCCCACCGTACCCTATAGAGGTACTCTTGATGAAAGCAAGAATTGGCCTTGCTGTAAAGAATTGCAATGATATGCACCAGTTTAACAGGTGCAGAAAAATTGGTCTTTGGGTGTCGTTGGTGCCTTCCCACCGTAACCCTAATAGAGGTGCTCTTGATGAAGGCAAGAATTGGCCTTGCTGTAAAAAATTGCAATGATATGCACCTGTCAAACAGGTGCACAAAAATTATTCTTTGGGTGTCGGTGGCACATTCCCACTGTAACCCTATAGAGATGCTCTTGATGAAGGCAAAACAATTGCAATGATATGCACTTGTCAAACAGGTGCTGAAAAATTGGTCTTTGGGTGTTAATTGTGCCCATGAAACCTATGCCAAAAACATTCTTCCAGATGAAATGATTGAACACTCTTAAAGCTAGGCAGCCTCGAAGTCCTGCATATATTCCACATCCCAAAAACACTTAATCAGTCACATCGGCACAGGGGCTTCATAGCTGGTAATCCAGGACTGATTCAAACGGTCCACGGAGTCTGTGGACAGACGCATTCTATGATCAGCGATCAGTAATGAAACCTCCTGTAGCTCTGAATGCCCGTTCTGAAAGCACACTGGATGCAGGGCAGCCCAAGAACTCAATAGCATACTCAGCAAGTGGCCAGTGGTCTATTCTCATGACCCAGTAAGCCAGTGGATCGTCCATTGGAAAGCTATCCATCTCTGTTTTGGCCCCAAGGTAATCGTCCACCATGTGATTCAGACACTGCCGATGGGATGTGGAAGCTGATAGCCCTGGGAGGCGAGGACTAAAAAAATTCTGAAATGCATCACTTAGGCGGATGCCTTCTCCAACGTTCCTCTCTTGACCAACAGAAGACTCACAACTACGTTTACCACGACACTGTAACCTACTGGAGTCGGGAAAAACATTCAATAAAACCCTCTTTAAAGAGATTTTATCTTCTGCACTCTCTGTGGGGACGGGATGAGTTCTGAGACCTTCCCTTTATAGTGGTGGTCAAGGAGGGTTGCCAACCAGTAATGATCATTCTCCTTTATGCCACATATTCTTGGGTCCTATCGCAGGCTTTGAAGCATGAGGTTGCCCATGTGCCTCAAATTTTCTGAGGCTTGAGAAGTAGACTTCTCAGGGTCACTCAGGATGGCAGCATCTGGAACTTCCTCCTCCCAGCCACATACTACTCCCAATGGTCCTGGAGTTGAAAAGCCATCGCTTACAGATTGACGGATGTCTTCCTCTTATTCAAAGCCTACGAAAGTGCCAGAATCCTCCTCCTCATCCTCCTCCCCTCTCTCCTCCTGTGTGTTCTGTGACATAGGAATGATGGTGTCTGGATAAAGTGGGCCTTGAGAGGAAAGGAATTCCTCTTCCTCCTGCTGCTCTGCCTCCAGTGCCCTGTCCATAATGCCATGCCATCCTTGTGGCCTCCTCAAATGGTGACAGTACAGTGCATGCATCCTTAATGATCAGCCATTGGCTTGGGTAAAAAAAGCTGAGGGTTTCTGAGCCTGTTGTCATGCCAAACTCACACAGGTTCTCATTGATGGCCCTCTGCAGCATTGCCAAAGTTGAGTTCCACCTGGTGGGCATGTCAAAAATCAGGCGGTTTATGGGGCAGGTGGAATTCCCACTGAATTTCAGCCAACCGAGCACTGGCAGTATATGACCGCCTGTAATGGCAACAGACTCTTCTGGTCAGCTTTAACACATCTTCCAACCCTGGGTATGTTTTTAGGAAATGCTCCACCACCAAATTGAGGACATGTGTCAGGCATGGCACATGTGTCAACTTTCCCTGTCTAAGGGCAGACAGGAGGTTTGAGCCATTATCGCACACCACCATTCGATGGCTCTAGCTGGCATGGTGAACCACCTCTAGGCTTGTACCTGCAGAGCTGCAATAATCTCTGCTCCAGTGTTGTTCCTGTCCCCTAGGCACACCAGCTGAAGCACTGCATGGCGCCTTTTAGCCTGACTCATGGAATAGCCCTTTAAATGCTTAGCGGGTACCTGATGTTCATAGGAAAATTCTGCAGAGGAGGGCATTGATGTGCTGGAGGAGGAGGATGAGGGGGTAGAGCTCATAGGTCTGCCATCATCACCACCAGCTGTATGGAGACATAGGGGCCCAACAAGCTGCAACACCGAGCCCTGTACTGCATCTTTCCAAGTTGCAAGCAGCGTTACCCAGTGTGCTGTGAACTAAATAAATCATCACTTCCCATGCTTTCTGGACCACGTGTCAGGAGTAAGGTGGATTTTATGGCTGACTGCCTTGCCCAAAGATGCCAGAACATTCCCTTCCACGTGATGATAGAGAGATGGAACGGCCTTACGTGAAAAGTAGTAGCGACTGGAAACCTGCCATTGTGGTACAGCACATTGTGCAAATTCATGGAAGGGGGCAGAAAGGCAGAATTGGAGAGCCAACAGCTTTGACAAGCTTGCATTTAGACACTGGGCATGTGGGTGGCAGGGACTGTATTTTTTTTTTCTGCTGCAGCAGATGGGGCAGAGAAATTTTCTGGTTACCGTCTACAGCTGGTGGTGTGCTGCTGGCAGATGTGCTGCTAGGACCTGGGACACCCTGTGCTATACCATCATCCCTGGCAGTGGAGGCTGCTGAGAGGTAATTACTCAGTATAGCAGGGGCAGACTGAAGTGGGTTTGGAGGAGGAGGAGGGAAATGTTTGTGCCCCTTTTGTATGGCTTTTAGGTGCTCTTGCCAATGGGCTGAGTGTTTGGACATTACATGCCTTGTTAAACATGTGGTACCCAAATGGCTGGTGTTTTTGCTACGTTTGATGTGCCTGAGAAACAGTTTGCACATAACAACAGTGCGATCTGCTGCAGATGTGCTGAAAAAGGCCTAGACAGTTGAGCTTTGGGAAGTGGGCCGGCAGATAACAGGTGCAGAATGTGATGGAATAGGGTGGCTGCTCTCTACTCTTTCTTGATGTCGGCCTCCTTGGGGCTGTGCCGCCTCAGCTTCAGTTTCCTCCTCTGCTCTATCTGGCACCCAAGTCGCATCAGTGACCTCATCATCTTCATCATCATCATTACCCCTGGAGACAACTTGACAATATGCTGTGGCTGGGGGAACATGAATGCCAATTTGTCTACCGGTGTTCTCTCCTCTCACTAGGCTCATGTTCCTGTCATCCTCAACCGCTGAACCAATATCTAAATCCAATAATGGCTGGGCATCATCACGGAGCAAGTGACTGACGCTGTGGTCAAATCACTCAGCTGACTCCTCCATGGCTGATGTTGGGGCTATGGCAGGAATAGATGTGGACAAGGAGGCAGGTTTATCCACTCTGGCAACTGCAGGGGACTGCACACTTGTCTCTGCTTGCGTGACAGAGGATGAGGAGGATGAGGAAAGTTTAGCAAGCCAGTCCACCACCTCCTCTGCATGCTGTGGCTGGATAGCAGGGGCAAACTCACTAAACAGAGGATGAACACTGATGTGGGGTGTTGCTGCGCTATGGAGGATTTGTTTGATTAGCTGCCGCCCCCACCATACATCTGTCAAGCTGATGCTACCAATGAAAAAAAAAAACGGGAACTCAAGTGGGTGTGGCGCTGTGTAAGAGTAAACTTGAAAAATGTGAATGGTGCAAAAATTATATGAACTAGTTGAATAAAGTGATGATGGTGTAAAGTGCAAGTGCAATGTCAATCCATTGATATCCCCATATGCAAAAATTGCCAAACAAGGGTAATGATAGTAAATAAGTAAAATAAAATATGTAAAAATGCAAATCTGAATAATCAGCAAAATGCAAGTGCAATTCCCAATTTGATATGTGTCGCTTGTATATAAGGTGCAAATTCACAAAATATATGAAGATTATGTATGATACATACAATCAAATAAAAAATCCAAATCACAGTAAATGCAAGTTGAAAATAAAATAGATAATCCACATGCAGTTTGTGTTTATTCAAAAAACCTCTCCCATGCTCTTGGGGAGTAGTGAACCAACAAAAGACAAAGTCAGGTGAGTGTTTAAAAGATTCTGCTGGTGTTCACAAACCAGTCCACCAGATGGTGCTACAAAGGTCGCACCTAATACAGTTATTCCACAAGCCAATACGATGTTACTGGCCCCAGAACCCCGCTGTCAACAAGCATATGTTGAAGCTCCCAGGATGCCGGTACATACAAATGCAAAAAGAGACTCCATAAGTTCCAAATACAAACACCAGTGATCGCTGCTTATCCGTACTCACATGTATGGCGGGTGAAGTCAGACTCGGGGAAGCCCACGGCTGGCGTACTCTCTGCCAACTCAGCCGATCGTGGGTGCGTGATGATGCGATGGCTCAGACTTGCGTGTTTCATCATCAGACGTCATCCACATGGTCATGTATAGGCAAAAGTCCAGGGATTGCTGCACACAATTCTTTTAAAATACATACAATACGGGAAAGTTCCATTCAGTAATCGTTAACGGTTTTGGGCTACATAGTTATCACCCTTCTTCAGACATTGGAACATAGCCTACTGAAACATTATGATCACAATCATTTAAACATTTTACAAGTCAATTGAAATCAATTGCCTCTTAATTGTATCAGTAGCATCACATTTGTGCACAATTACTCTCATACACGTCAGCATAGTGAGAAAGCCTGTGATTGTTTCCAATTCCCCACACAATAATTCAAAAATTCACCTGTAATAAAAAGTGTAGAATAAACTGTTTGTCATCATTTTTATTCCTACTACTATACTCGCACAAGTTGCCTCCATTAATTAACCCCTAGGTGTTTTCGCAACAGAGCAATATACAGTATATAGTAACAAACATAATTTAAAGTAGCGGCTTATACAATCTTCTAGTGGTGTATTTAAATGTATGCCTTAGTGTTTTATTATTGTTTTAATTTATTATATCCAAGGCACTGATACTGACAAAAGTATCTGGTTCAGTTAAGTTTGTCATTTTTTATGGTTTATAATATACAGTATATATAGCCCCGTTCTCCTCCACTGCTACCATACACCGCCGGTCTGTCTAAAATCTCATGTGAAACAAAAAGATACAAATCCAATTCAGAATTCAATCCTTTCGACTGAATAGTATATAACATATGAATAATCAATTGGTCAGAGCAGCGCAAAAAAAGTCTCTTAAGCAGCAAAGGGCAGTATTCAATAATGTCCTTTTATAAATGAATATCGTAACCATTAGACAACAATTTCCAACATCCTAAGGATAAAGTGTCAAATGCATATCCCGGTGAAATAAGTGCCTGAATTTGAGAAGCATGCAGGTGAGAAAAAACGTGGATCCTGCCACCATAGACACTCCTAGCCTCTCACCTCATTTACTCGACCTGTAAGGGTCACACAGCATGTGTAAATCTCAAGACGTCTGGTCCTGACAGCACTCTCACTGTTTCTGGGATACGACCAGGGAAATCCTCACAGATGTTGTGCATATAAAAACAAATAGAACAGATCTAGTGCTCTCCGTTTGTTTAAAAAGCCTTCGTTTATTAAAAAAGGGATTACTCACATGTTTCCGCACCTACACTGGTGCTAGTAAAATGACAGACTGATGCAGACTGAGAAGGGCAGCGGTGGATAGTGACGACTAACGTGGCTTCAACTCCGTACGCGTTACGTCCGGTAGGCGGGGACTTCTTCAGCGTGAGATGAAGCACGTCAGACACCCATTCTATTTATGTAGCGTCATATCCTGATCATGTGACGGCCGCTGCGACCAATGAAAACTATCATCAAATTGACAACAGGGAAAACAAACCGGAAGTACTCTCCGAGGGACAGCGGAAATACTACGTGCGTTCCACTTCAGTGGCTGGCACTGGCAGGCCCGCCCCTTCTTGCAATTGGCCCTGGATAATGAAAGGAACCGGAACTGTTACCATAGAAATGGTGACACTGTCACGTCCGTTCCTCCTAGGTGATTAGTGCGTGCGGACCCGCCCTATTCTACTCCTGTCCCGGATGGCAAATTCCTCCGGAATTGACTCCCGGAAGTTACCTCCGGCCGGAAAAATAGATAAAAAATTACAAAAACTTCTAAAAAATTATATACATACACTTTTAAAATAATCCTCATAAGGTTCACCTATACCAAAGGTGCATTCTGAGCGTGTCCATCAATGATATTGATTATCTTGGGCACTTGAACAAAGTTATCAATGAAAAAAAGGGGGGGGAATCACAATACATTACTTTGATTCCCGACAGCTCTGTAGGTAACCCTCCCAGAGCACCCCCAAGGAGTATAGATGGTCCTAAGAAATTAGATAACAATAATCCTAAGGAGTATGGTCCAAAGCATACCATTCATGTTTAATGGACCAAAGCCACGTAATCGCCTATTGCACCGCTGCCCTGTACATGTTTCCTAACCAAAAAATACCCCAAAGCAACAAACTCACATAACAGACTTGTAAATTATGAATGCATACAAACATCAAAATATAAAATAAGGAAAATAAGGAAAATAGTGGAGCCGCCATGCTCCCTAAAATTCCCTATATGAGTTATCTATCTGAAATGAAGCAGTTAAGGTCAAATTCGACATTTAAGCCAGCAGGTTTAAGAACCCCTAACTCATAAAACCAATAGGATTCCCTGCGGCTTAAATGTCGAATGAAGTTACCTCCTCGCCAATGCCGAGACACTTTCTCAATTCCCCAAAATTTGAGACCTCTTGGATCCCTGTGATGACATAATTTAAAGTGTTTAGATACCCTGTGGGTAGTGCGCCCTTGATGATATTATTAATGTGCTCAGCGATCCTGACATGCAATGCTCTTGAGGTGCGACCCACATATTGTAGGCCGCATTGGCATTCTAACATGTACACTACCCCTTTAGTGCTACAAGTAATTAGATCTTTAATGTCATATTTTTTGTTCGTAGTCAGGGACATAAACTGCTTTCTCTTTTTAATATTCCCTTTGGCTCCCTTGCATGCGGCACATCTGCCGCATGCGTAGAAGCCAGACAGAAATGAGAACAGTTTATTCTCCTGATTTTTGGGGGGGTCGACTACTCCTGGCGCTAAGATGTCATGTAACATGGGTGCTTTTTTATATATAAAACCAGGGCGTTCCGGGAGTAATGGACCCAATATTCTATCACCCTTCAGTATAGGCCAATGCCTCTGTATTATTTTTTCGAAAGATTTATATTGAACGTTATAATTCAGGACCATCCTGTATTCCATCTTAGAGGTGGATTTATGATTGTTCTGTTCAGTAATAATGGAGTTTCGGTCAATCTCTCTGACTTTCTTTATTTCTTCCTCTATTAAGTTTTTTTGATAACCCTTTTGTTGGAATCTAGCTGCTAGTACTTGAGACTGTGCAACAAAATCAGCTTCCGAAGAACAGTTCCGTCGCAATCGAATGAACTGTCCACGGGGGATGTTACAAAGCCATAATTTATGATGGCAGCTGGTAAGGGGAATATAAGTATTTCGATCCGTGGGCTTAAAGACATTTTTTGTTTTGAAACTACTGCCTTCCTTAAAGATTTCCAAGAACTGAATTTTATGTGTGTCTATGTTCCAAGTGAGTTTTATATTTTTTTCATTATTATTTAAACATTCCATAAACTTCCGCAGGTCATCAACATGACCTTTCCAGATACATATAAGGTCGTCTATGTATCGCCAATAACAAACCAGCTGGGGTGGGCGGTTCTTGAATACTACATCCTCCTCCCAGTGGGCCATAAATAGATTGGCCACACTGGGAGCAAAACGGGCGCCCATAGCCACCCCCCTGGCCTGCAAATAATACCGGCGGTCATACCAAAAATAATTATGGTTTAAACAAAAGTTCAAACTTTTTATCAGGAACCGTTTATGTCTACTGGATAAATATGATTGTGATAAAGCGAAGCGTACAGATGAAAGAGCCTCATCATGGTTGATAATAGTATAAAGGGACCCCACATCAGCCGTTACCAATATACTATTTGGTGAACAAGTGAGAGAGTCTACTATTTGAATGATGTGTTTGGTGTCTTTAAGATAGGCTTCCGTTCCAATTACCAACAGTTGAAGAAAGGTATCAATATATTGACCCAATCGTGACGTGACTGAGTCTATTCCGTTGATGATCGGTCGACCTGGGGGCTTTTCTATACACTTATGGACCTTAGGTAAAAAGTACATGATTGGGGTCCTACAAAATAGTGGGTCCAGATATAACATATGTATCCATTTAACTTCTTTTTTCCTTAGAATTAACTCTCGATCACCACCTCTTCTATTCCGATTAACCCCATCAATCACCATAAACCGTAATTGAGAAACTGCATGTCCCATCTCCACAAAGTGTTTAGCCAATGGTAATTGTACCAATTTAAATAATAAAACAGTTGCGCTCATATATAGTGGAATAGAAACATAAATGAAAAACACAAATCAAAAAAAGTCCCAGTGAGTAATCAACTATAGATGATGAAACGATGGTCCAATAAAGGATTAGATGTTCAACCATAAAGTCCTAATACATCCCGTGGTTCAAAGAAATGGAAAGGTAGAATAGGAAGCAGATCCTTCTTAACCAAAGTAAAATCAATCCACAAAATGTTCATCAATTAGGTTTCACCCAGAAAAGTGTGGAGTCCCAGCACCGATGATAGGCACACTAATGTGATCACACAGAGGTACCCTTACCAGAGCGAGGGGATCCGTTATCGCTAACAGATCAATCGCGTAAGCAGAAATAACCCTCTGCGGGGTATGAATCTGATGGCGTTCCACTCCCTCCTGCAGTTAGCACTCCTCCGCAGTGTCAGATATTAATCATGGTCCCAGCGTCATAAAAAGGAAGAGACCTCATAGCGTAACTCCATCAATTACATTTATTAAAAAATAGAAAAATGGGTACTCACATAAGCAGCTAAAACAATCGCATTGGTTTTAAAATTGCCGGCAAATATCTCAAAGCATAAACGTCCCCGTCCTGGGTCCGTAGTAGGCGTGGTGACGTCAGACGTCAAAAAAAGTCCGGGTTCGGGTCCGGGTCCCGGACACCCCAAAGTTCGGTACGGACCCGAACTTTACAGTCCGGGTTCGCTCAACACTATTTATAAGCAGTTATAGCAACATTTTTTCTCTTTGGGATAAAGGTTTTTCATAAATGAATAAAAGCTTACCACTGTAAGCACAGCTGTCAGTGTTAAATGCATTTCCTCAACCCTCTAACTGCTCCTTTGTCTGTACAGCTTGGTCTGTTAAAAGTTTTCTATCGCAGACTTAAGCCTCGTATACACAATGGGAACGGACCAAATCGTATGTTAGATCACGTAAGTTGTGTACTGATGTGCACTACACGATCGTACGACCAAGCCGAACGTAGTGACGTGCAACGAGTGTATAAAGAGGAAGTGCCGTTATCTATCTTCATCTAATTTCGCGTTAGTTGAAGTTTGGTGAGCGTTGATTCACAACTTTTAGATCGTTCCTGACCGTTCGTTCGTCAACTAGCCATGTTGAGATCTAGAGAGAGAAATCTTGCTATTTTTGGCCTAGGAGTCCTGACTTGGACCCAAAACCAACGTAGGAGAAGAAGGGAGAGGAGTTGTTGGACCAAAAATTGGTTACTTAACCGTGATCAATTTGGTCATATGGCTTTAGTCAGGGAGCTTCAGGAGAATAATCCTGATGTTTTCAGGAATTATCTTCGGATGACGAATCCCTGCTTTAACCACCTCTTGGCATTGGTGCCCCCCTATATCCAGAAGCAGGACACATGCATGCGCCTTGCTATCACCCCTGAGCAAAGGCTCATTGCCACCTTGTGCTACTTGGCGATGGGAAGATGCCTCCAGGACATGAAGTTCACTACAGGCATCTACCCCCAGGCTCTTGGAGTCATTATTCTTGAGACATGCTCAGCCATCATTCAGGTGCTGCAGAAGGACTATATTAAGGTATGTTTCATGTTAATACCACATTTCATGTGTTTCTGCTTGATAATATTGTATTTGCCCTTTTTGACAATACCTACCGTATTTTTCGCACCATAAGACGCACCTGACCATAAGACGCACCTACAGTAGGTTTTAGAGGAAGAAAACAAGAAAAAAAATATTCTGAACCAAATGGTGTACTAAAATATTTACCAGTGCAGCCATATACCAGAGTCCTATGAAATACAGCATATACCAGATCCATGAAATACAGCATATACCAGATCCATGAACTACAGCATATATCAGATCCATGAAATACAGCCATATACCAGATCCATGAAATACAGCAATATACCAGTCCTATGAAATACAGCCATAAACCAGATCCATGAAATACAGCCATATACCAGATCCATGAAATACAGCAATATACCAGTCCTATGAAATACAGCCATATTCCAGATCCATGAAATACAGCACATAGCAGTCCCATGACATGCAGCCATATACCAGATCCACCCTTCAATCTGGATTTCGCCCTCAACATTCCACAGAAACTGCCCTTCTTAAACTCACAAATGACCTACTAACTGCAAAAACCAATGGACACTTCTCTATACTCCTACTCCTGGATCTTTCAGCTGCCTTTGATGCTGTCGACCACCCCCTCCTCCTCAAAAAACTTTACTCCCTCGGTCTTCGTGACTGTGCTCTTCAGTGGCTCTTGTCCTACCTATCCCATCGCACTTTCAGCGTAACCTTCAATTCTACCTCCTCCTCTCCTCTTCCCTTCTCTGTTGGGGTCCCCCAAGGTTCCGTTCTTGGACCCCTCTTATTTTCAATATACACCTCTTCCCTGGGTCGGCTGATAGCCTCCCACGGCTTTCAATTTCATTTCTACGCTGACGATACCCAAATCTACCTCTCCACCCCCCAACTCACCCCATCAGTCTCCTCACGCATCACAAACTTATAAACAGACATATCTGCCTGGATGTCCCACCACTTTCTTAAACTCAACTTGTCCAAAACTGAACTCATAATATTTCCTCCCCCACGTTCCAGTTCCCCCGACTTCTCTGTCAAGGTCAATGGCACAACCATCCACCCATCCCCACATGTTAGGGTGCTTGGTGTTATCCTGTACTCTGAACTCTCCTTTTGGCCCCACATACAATCACTTTCTAAGGCTTGCCGTCTCAATCTCCGCAACATCTCTAAAATACGTCCCTTCCTAACCAATAAAACGACAAAGCTCCTGATTCACTCCCTGGTCATCTCTCGTCTCGACTACTGCAACTCCCTCCTCACTGGTCTACCTTTAAATAGACTATCCCCTCTCCAGTCCATCATGAATGCCGCTGCCAGACTCATCCACCTTACAAACCGCTCAACGTCTGCCACCCCCCTCTGCCAATCCCTCCATTGGCTGCCACTCGCCCAACAAATTAAATTTAAAATACTAACAATCAGCTACAAAGCCATCCACAACTCTGCTCCCAGCTACATCACCAACCTTGTCTCAAAATACCAACCTAACCGTCCTCTTCGCTCCTCCCAAGACCTCCTGCTCTCCAGCTCCCTCGTCACCTCCTCTCATACTCGCCTCCAAGACTTCTCCCGAGCCTCTCCCATCCTCTGGAACTCCCTACCCCAATCGGTCAGAATGGCCACAAATCTATCCACCTTCAAGCGATCCCTGAAAACTTTTCTCTTCAGGGAAGCCTATCCTGCCACCACCTAATAACTACACTCCTTTTTTCTCAATCAGCTCATCCCCCGCAGTTTACTGCCCTTTTGTATCATTTAACCCTCCCTCCTAGATTGTAAGCTCTAACGAGCAGGGTCCTCTGATTCCTCCTGTATTGAATTGTATTGTAACTTGTACTTTCTGCCCTAATATTGTAAAGCGCTGCGCAAACTGTCGGCGCTATATAAATCCTGTATAATAATAATAATAATAATAATCCATGAAATACAGCACATAGCAGTCCCATGACATGCAGCACATACCTGTGTCCATGAAATGCAGCCTGACAGAGCTGAGAGGGAGATTCATATCTCCCGCCACCACTGCGCTGTGATGATGTCATAACCCTGCGCCTAGTGGAGCTCCACTCTGCAGCTAGATCCCATTGAGAAAGAAGCAGCTCCAGCCGCCGCAGTACTTCATTTGGCCACTGGGGCCGAATAAAGCCCCAGTGTCCAAATGAAGTACTGCGGCTGCTCTGTCTTGTCACTGTGTGAGAGCAGAGCAGAGCAGCGCTCTATGGTGTCCGGGAGCCCGCAGTGTAATGCAAGCTCCCGGCGCCGACGAGGGGGGGGATGTTTTTGTTTGCAGCATTCGCACCATAAGACGCAGGGAGACTTTCCCCCACTTTTTGGGTGAAATAAAGTGCGTCTTATGGTGCGAAAAATATGGTAATTAGCAACATTACAATATGCTGTGAATGTCTTCTTTGGCCTCATGCATGCTCTAAGCTTTTTTCACCTCGTTTTTCCTCGACATGCCTCCCCAGCATGTTATCCTGTGTCCATACACACTCACAGGGCTGCCATCAGTGGGGTACAGGCAGTACTGTTGTAAGGGGCCCCAGTGTCTTAAGGGGCCCTTACAACAAAGACTTTAGCAGTCTTTAACATTGGAGTCTAAGGGAGAGGGACACCCAGTTTGGGGAGACCGTTCTCCTGAACCCTAGGCGAGAAAAATACCAAACTTGGGTCACATGGAGAGGCCCCCCTGTACCATAACTGGTTCAAGTTTGAGACCTCCTGCACCTATGTTTTGGCACAAGGTCTTCTTGCAGGCATTGAGTGAGGCTGTGCTGCCTGTGCACTGTTTTTTGAACCCCTTGGATTTCACACTAGCATGAATTGCACACTTCACTGGGTCGTGCTTGGCAGGCTACATCTCGTAAGTGTGACAGGGTGTATCATTCCTACTGGGACTGCAATGTGTGTACACCCCTGGCCAGTGGGCAGATGTGGTGGAATGGCCTAGTGGGAAGGCCCTGGGGAAGGTTGGTGGTCAGAGGGGGGGCAGGTCTAAAGCTGTGTAAGGGGCGCCAAAATTCCTGATGGCTGCCCTGCACACTCAGCTTGGTAATGCCACAATTATTTATGTCAGGTGCAGTTTATGCGTTAACCCCCCCAAAAAAACACACACTTTTTCAACATTATTTTTGTGTTTCAAATCATGCTTGAGGTCTTCTTACTATGTGAAACCTAATCCCCATGCTCCCAAAAAGTAATATTAGCATTTCAAACTACTGTATCTCCAGAAATGTAATCTCCTGTACACACTCTACATCTTTTGTGGGTCACATTTCCTTAATAATTCCCCAAACAATGTAGTGCAAGGGTCTGCTTGATTCCCTACTAATTTGACCTCATATGATCTCTTTTGTTTGAATTTTGTTTGAAAATTTTAATTTGCAGAGTATAGTGTGTATGTAGGTTGGGACCTCCAGATTAGCCATGCTACCTTGGCCACCCAGAATGCAAGGGATTTGCGTCTAAAATATATTGAGTATTTTGTGGCGAGAGGGGCTGTGTCCTGGCAAGACATGATTCCTAATCGTGTTTAATTTTTTTGTTTTCCCTTATAAATGAATAATTCAGTTTAACTCACTAAAAATAGAAGAAAGGCGGTTTAACCTTAAAAAGTGTAGAGGGCTCTTTACGGTAAGAGCAGTGAGGATGTGGAATTCTCTTCCACAAGCATTAGTCTCTGCTGGGAGCCTAGATTATTTTAAAAAACTATTAGATGCACACCTAAGGGACCACAACATTGAGGGGTAGACAATTTAATACTGACATTAAAAAAACACACATAGGTTGGACTTGAGGGACTTGTGTCTTTTTTCAACCTTTTTTACTATGTAACTACTCTTGTCTGTCATTTTTATATGTCTAAAAGAGATGTTCTAAATATGTGTTTTATTTTTGCACTTGCTCCAAGAGGGAAATCTAACCTTCATTTCTCCATGAGATCACAATATCAGCTTCCACTAAGTATTTTTGTGTGCAGAATAACAAAACATGATGCATTACCAACTTGTTCAAATTTTTCAAGATGAAATGCGCATGAGTTGACCACATGTAAGAGCACATTCGCTCTTTAAATACCTAAACTTAGGGAATTCACTGGCATACATCAAGTAAAGAAAAAGCCACACACTGTTAGTATCAAAGCTTTATATTACTGGCACATTTCAAAGTGCTTTTGAACATGTAAAACTCATCTTAAAAACAGACATCAAACACAGTAAAATTTTAGGCCCCAAAAGACAAAGTGTGTAAACATGTGCTCTATCCCATCAGGGGTTGTCAAGTGTCATCTTTCTGGGGGGGGGGGAACCCCCCTTCCTCTAAACTGGAGTTTCTTGGAGAAAGGAGTGTTGCATCTGCAAAACATTTGAGTTGATCCCATCAGGGGTTCAGATTGAATGCGTTTTGGGGGTGCCCCCCTTTATCCAAACTCAAGTAGCTTGGATAAAGGGGGCAACCCCGAAATGCGTCAGCTCAGAACCCCTGATGGTATCAAACAGGCAACAGGCCACAAAACGGGTTCCCCCAAAAACCCGCCCAATTGCAAGAAGTTTTAAAATTTTGCTAGCATGTCCCCACCATCTGTCAATCTCCATTGTAATTCTTTTGCTGCCCTTTGTATGTCCTGGAGCTCCGCACAGCACCACAGAATTTCCCGGTGTAATCTGCCGACGGTGCATTGGGGCACATCATGACTTGGTAAGTAGAGGAAAATGTATAAGGGCAATAATGGTCAAGTGGCTGAGGGCCAACATAGCGATTTGGGGTAATTTTTTAGTTTCTTGGAAGCAAGATCTTTAAATTGATTGGTATTAGATGCATTTTATCAAGAGTATTTCTAGTGAAGTTTAGTATGAAGGTTGGGGCGATTAGCCTTTACTTGGTTGATATAGCTCCAGACGTAGTGCCTGAGGTGTGACACATATTTGAAATTTTACTAAAAAAAGTAATATATTTGTTCAAGTGGTTGTCAACTCATGTCAACCACTTTAAACTACAGGTAAGCCTACAATAACGCTTACCTGTAGGTCCAGGAAATATCTCCTGAACCAGTACGGTTTAAGAGATATTCCCTGTATCAGCATGTACCAGCATCATTGGCACATGCGCACTGAAGAATGGGAGCCCGAGTGCCATTTCTTATGTTGATGTGCCGTAAATTATGGCTGCTGTGCGCATGTGTGGGAGTGATGTCAGGGCACCTAGGCCAACCACAGTGCTGGAGCCCATGCTGTGATTGGATGGAGCCGCAGACCTGGAAGAAGGATGTCGCCGGTCACAGCGGTGTGCCGAGACGGGTGCAACAGCTTTGTTCCAAGGTAACTATTTCAGAATGAGCTAGTATGCGCTGCATACTAGCTCATTATGCCTTTGCTTTGCCTTTTTTTTTCAAGGGGGGGCACTTTACAACCACTTTAAAGCCAACAATAATAAAGCCCATGGCCATACTTTTGTGTTCATTATTAAGTGCTGTCTGCTGTCCCATGTACCAATAGACATGTCAATACACAGGAAGCAATATTAGAACAGTACTTACAAGGGCAAATGACAGGCTGACCACCAGCTCCTTCCCTTTGAGACTCCGGATGTTGGGGCAGCTCTTGCGATTCTCCTTCTTCTAAAACAAGAAAAAAAACATTCATTGAGCATCCCAAAGTCACTACAGGTTCAGCACATATATTTTTTGAGATTTTTTGAGTTGACCAACCGTGAAATTGGACTGGGATGGGTGATTCGGTGGACTGGTTGCCTGGGGTTGGGCAGGCAGCTTGTGAGCAAATGGTGGAGCTCTGCAAGCAGATCAAACCAGATGCTACAGACAAATATGTCCAAACAAAAATTGCCAACATCAGGACAACATATGGGAGGGAGGTCAAAAAGATCCAAGAGTCGCAAAGGTCATGAGCTGCAGCATCTGCTGTCTACGTACCAAAACTATGGTATTTTGACAGCCTCCATTTTCTAAAAAACCCATCTGAGGTCAGGCCATCACTATCTACCCTGCCCTCTACCTCTGCTGAGGTCATGGCTGAGAGACCTGAAGATGAGGATGTGGAGGAGGCCGTCTTGACTCAGGTATAGTGTTGGTGAACATATTGTAAAGATAAAATACCATGCTAATAACTAAACATTATTGGGGAAATATTTGAGCCTTAACACATTTGTTTCAATATCGAAACACAGTTGTGGCCTAAAGTCCTTTTTAGGACTAAATCCAAATGCTGGTGCCAGAATGCTAGTGTTTTGTATTTCTAATTATTCAATTAGTAACAGTCATTAAATGTACATTTGTTTCGATTGATGACCCACACAAACAAATATATTAAAATAATGTCACTTTTTATACACAGGAAAGTGTGACAGAGGAGGAAGCCGCTGGGCCGTCACACTATTGCCAGTCCCAAATACCTCCCCTCAATGTTGGAATGAAGCGAAAGCGGAAAAGCCATAATGTGGATGAGGGTGCATTCACATTCTTTAGGCAGGCCACAGCCATCCACCAAAGGGATCTTGACCAGGAGTAGAGTTGAGCGAACTTCTGGAAGTCTGGGTTCTGCTGGTTCGGCCGAACTTCGGGACAAAGTCCGGGTTCGGGTCCGGACAGAACCCGAACTTTGTCCTGGACCCCGAACCCCATTGAAATCAATGGGGACCCAAACTTTTAGGCACAAAAATGGCTGTAAAATAGTCCTGGAAAGTCCTAGAGGTCTGCAAAAGGAAGGAAATGGGGGTAAGGGTGGGACAAGTGCCCTACAAAGAAATGGGGACAGGGAAATAACTAAAAGCATTTTTAAAAAAATAAAAACATAAAAAAATCAAAAATGGAGGTGGATGTGTACCATCTTCAAACTGGGTCTGAAAAGTATTAATTAACGGTAGAAGCCATATAACTGTTCTAAAATCATCTT
>BLSH010021057.1:25615-36716 GCA_018402905.1 Glandirana rugosa
AAACCTCGTCCCAAGGGAAATTTTAGGTATGGTCTGGACTTCCCGGACCACACCTGACCCCCCACCCGTTGCGTTAAGAAAAAGTCACTAAAATAGATATAAAGATCCTTGGCCGTTATGTAATGTCGGCGCTATTATTTACTGTAAAAAAGGAAACTTTACAGTAAAACGAGACCGATACAAGATTTGTAGTGTCTCCACACAGGAAAATGTCCGTCTGATTCCCCTGGGGGTCCGTGCTATAAATTTCCTTATAAGGGGACATGTATCAATGAAAAAAAAAGTTTTTAAATCAATCGTTTTTTCAGGAGCAGTGATTTTAATAATGCTTAAAGTGAAACAATAAAAATGAAATATTCCTTTAAATATCGTGCCTGGGGGTCCCCTTAGTCTGCCTGTAAAAGGACACACCTCTGTGATGTTTAGAACATAGCCAGAGCAAAATGACATTTCAAAGGAAAAAATGTCATTTATTATCGCGGCTGTAATGTATTGCCGGTTCCTAGAAATATAGATAAAATCACTGAAAAAGAATTGCGTTGCCCACCCCCCAGTCCACACCAGGCCCTTCAGGTCTGGTATGGATTTTAAAGGGAACCCTGCTCCAAAATTTAAAAAAAAAAATCCGTAGGGTTCCCCCCCAAAGTCTGCAACAGACCCTTCAGGTCTGGTATGTATTTTAAGGGGAACCCTGTCCAAAATAAAAAAAAAATTTGCTTAGAGGTCCCCCACAAAGTCCACACCAGGCCCTTCAGGTCTGGTGTGGATTTTAAGGGGAACCCCGTGCCAAATTAAAAAAAATGGCATAGGGGTCCCCCAAAATCCAAACCAGACCCTTATCTGAGCACACAGCCCTGGCATAGCTGGAGGGGGTGGGGATGAGCGAGCCCCTCCGAACCATACCAGACCACATGCCCTCAACATGGGGAGGATGCTTTGAGGTCACCCCCAATGCACCTTGTCCCAATGTTGATGGGGAGAATGGCCTCATCCCCACAACCCTTGCCGGTGGTTGTGGGGGTCTGCGGGCAGGGGGCTTATTGGAATCTGGAAGCCCCCTTTAATAAGGGGGCCCCCAGCTCCCGACTCCCCCCTATGTGAATAGGTATGGGGTACATTGTCCCCCTACCCATTTACCACAAAAGGAGTAAAGTGGTACAAAAAAACAAGAGGCAGTTTTTGACAAGTCCTTTATTGTGTAAAATACCTCTTCTTTCTTCTTTCTTCCTCCATCTTCTCCTGCCCCGGTCCCTCTTCTAGTCTTCTGCTTCTTATTTCTGTCTTCTTCCTTCCTCTCTTCATCTTCAATCTTCATCTTCTTCCTTATTCTTTCACCGCCACTGCTGCCGCATCCGTGCTGTCCAGAGGCGTCTCCCAGAATGGGCGGTCTGCAGTCTGACATTTATTTTATAGGTAAGGGCGGGGCCACCCAGTGACGTAAACGAGTGACCCCACCCCTTCTGATGTCATTGGTCGTCAGAGGGGGCGGGTCACCCATTTACATCACCAGGTGGCCCCGCCACTTCTTATAAAAGAAATGTCAAACTGAAGAACACCCATTCTGGGAGACGCCTCTGGATGGCACTGCTGCGGCAGCAGGCGCAGGGCCAGTGAAAGAATAATTTAGAAGATGAAGATTGAAGATAAAGAGAGGAAGGAAGAAGACCGAAAGAAGAAGCAGAAGACCAGAAGAAGGACCGGGGCAGGAGAAGATGGAGGAAGAAAGAAGAAAGAAGAAGAGCTATTTTACACAATAAAGGACTTGTCAAAAACTGCCTCTTGTTTTTTGTACCACTTTACTCCATTTTTGGTGAATGGGTAGGGGGACAATGTACCCCATACCTATTCACATAGGGGGAGTCGGGACCTGGGGGCCTCCTTATTAAAGGGGGCTTTCAGATTCCTATAAGCCCCCCGCTCACAGACCCCAACAACGACCAGCAAGGGTTGTGGGGAGGAGGCCCTTCTCCCCATCAACATAGGGACAAGGTCCTTTGGGGGTGACCTCAAAGCATCCTCCCCATGTTGAGGGCATGTGGCCTGGTATGGTTCGGAGGTGGGGGGGAGTGCTTGCTCGTCCCCACCCCCTCCTGCCATGCCAGGGCTGCGTGCTCAGATAAGCGTCGGGTTTGGATTTTGGGGGGACACCCGCACCATTTTTTTTTTAATTTGGCACGGAGTTCCCCTTAAAATTCATACCAGACTTGAAGGGCCTGGTTTGGATTTTGGGGGGACTCCCACGTCAAATATATATACACTAGGAACGTATATATATATTATTGCACTGCCTGTACTAATTGACTGTGTACAGATCGCCCCATCTATCTATATATCTAGATATCTAGTATATACTTCACTCTACACTAAACTGCCTGCACTAACTGACTGTATATAGATTGCCCTATCTATCTATCTATCTATCTATCTATCTATCTATCTATCTATCTATCTATCTATCTATCTATCTATCTATCTATCTATCTATCTATCTATCTATCTATCCATCTATCTAGTATATATTTCACTGTACACTAAACTGCCTGTACTAACTGACTGTACACTATCTCACAAAAAGTGAGTACAACCCTCAAATTTTTGTAAATATTTTATATCTTTTCATGTGACAACACTGAAGAAATTACACTTTTCTACAGTGTAAAGTGTTGAGTGTACAGCTTGTATAACAGTGTAAATTTGCTGTCCTATCACAATAACTAAACACACAGCCATTAATGTCTAAACCGCTGGCAACAAAAGAGAGTGCACCCCTAATCCAAATGATCCAAATTAAATTACCAGCTCACTTCTACTACTCTTATTTACAGTTCAGGCACTGCTTTTTAACTAACCACTTCAGCCCCAGAAGAATTTACCCCCTTAATGACCAGAGCACTTTTTACCATTTGGCACTGCGTTGCTTTAACTGGTAATTACACAGTCATCCAATGCTGTACCCAAACAAAATCTGACCAAACCTTTTTTTTCTCTTGGTGGTATTTGATCATCTCTGCATTCTTTATTTTTTGCAATATAAACGTAAAAACACCGAAAATGTATTTAAAAAAATAATATTTTTAACTTTTTGTTATTAAAAAAATACAATAAACTCAATTTTAGTCATACATTTTTGCCAAAATGCATTCAGCCACATGTCTCTGGTAAAAAAAAAAGTCAATAAGCATTTTTATTGGTTTGCCCAAAAGTTATAACGTCTACAAAATAGGGTACATTTTCTGGAATTTACACAGCTTTTAGTGTATGACTTCCTATCTCATTTCCTGAGGTGCTATAATGGAAGGGCAGTACACCCCCCCCCCCAATGACCCCATTTTGGAAAGTAGACACCCCAAGGAATTTGCTGAGAGGCATGTTGAGCCCATCCAATATGTTATTTTTTTGTCACAAGTAATTGAAAAATGACAAAAAAAATTACACAAAGTTGTCACTGAAATGATATATTGCTCCCACATGCCATGGGTATATGTGGAATTACACCCCAAAATACATTCTGCTGCTACTCCTAAGTACGGTGATACCACATGTGTGAGACTTTTTGGGAACCTAGCTGCGTACAGGACCCCAAAAATCAATCACTGCCTTCAGGATTTCTAAGGGCGTAAATTTTTGATTTCACTCTTCAGTACCTATCACAGTTTCAGAGGCCATGAAATGCCAAAATACCACAAAACCCCCCAAATGACCCCGTTTTGGAAAGTAGACACCTCAAGCTATTTGCTGAGAGGCATGTTAAGTTCATGGAATATTTTATATTTGCTACAAGTTTCGGGAAAATTACAACTTTTTTTTCCCCACAAAGTTGTCACTAAATGGTATACTGCTCAAACATGCCATGGGTATATGTGAAATTACACCCCAAAATACATTCTGCTACTTCTGAGTATGATGAAACCACATGTGTGAGTCTTTTTGGCAATCTAGTCGCATACAGGACCCCACAAAAACCAAGCATCGCCTTCAGGCTTTCTAAGGGCGTAAATTTTTGATTTCACTTTTCACTACCTATCACAGTTTCGGAGGCCATGAAATGCCAAGATAGCACAAAACCCCCCAAATGACCCCATTTTGGAAAGTAGACACCCCAAGCTATTTGCTGAGAGGCATGTTGAGTCCTTGGAATATTTTATATTTTGCCACATATTTCAGAAAAATTACAAATGTTTTTCTTTTTTCACAAAGTTGTCACTAAATGATATATTGCTCATACATGACATGGGTATATGTGAAATTACACCCCAAAATACATTCTGCTACTTCTTCTGAGTACAGGGATACCACATATGGTGAGACTTTTTAGCAGTCTAGCTGTGTACAGGACCCCGAAAACCAAGCACCGCATTCAGGCTTTCTAAGAGCGTAAATGATTGATTTCACGGTGCACATGCGCGGGTCTCCTAGCATGGCTGCTTGAGCCAGGAGCTCCGCGCTACCATCTGCCATCGGAGCCCGCCCTGACACCACAGCCCAGTGGTTTGCACCCAGAATGGGGAATCCAGTTCCTCAGGCAAGGCTGCATCCCCCCTGCATGTCAGCACCGGCCGCAAAGAAGGATCTGAGCCTGCTTTTCGCCGCGGCTTCATATCGGGGGTGTACCAAGATGGCCGCCGCTCCGGCCGCAGCTACAGGAGGCATGGAAGGCCTACGATCGGAGAGCCCTGGCTGCTCAATATGCCCAAATTCCAGGCAAGTGCTATCGCCTGCTTTGCTGACTTGCACCCCAGGGGCACAGGGAGGCATCTTACAGCACGCCACGCCATCCCCCTCCTCAACAGAATCACTACTAGGCCGCATCCAGGGGGAACTTTCCTCTCCTCCACTGGGGCCTAACAGTCCAGCTCCAGCATCACCCAGTCCTAGCATTTCTTTACAAGTGGAAGATCTCTACCATAAATTCTCTTCTCTTCTAGAAAGGGGACTAGCAAATGCGGTTGCCACTATAACAGGAAGGATCAAATCGGATTTTTAAATGCTGGGGGTCAGGATTGAAGCAATCAAGAATAAGCTAGACTCAACTGCGGCAATATCTAACCAGAATTCAGATCTTATCGGCTCCTTACAGTATCAATTAGATACGGCCCTCTCGAGAATCGACGACCTAGAAAATAGGTCTAGACAATATAATTTTAGAGTGAGAGGCCTACCGGAGGAGATCAAGGACATCCCTGACGCTATACAAAATTCGATCACCAACTTATTGCCGGACACTCCTAAACACCGTTTAGAACTGGACAGGGCTCACAGAGCACTAGGACCCCTCAGGAAAGATGGCACCCCAAGGGACATAATTGTCAAGCCCCATTTTTACGCTATAAAGGAAGGGGTCATGAGACAGTCCAGAACCACTGCCAAGATTCTTAGCAAAGGGCACCCTGTTCAAATTTTTGCCGATCTGGCACCATCTACAATAGAGAAAAGGAGAGCATTGAAAAAATTAAGTACAAGTGGTCCTTTCCACTTGCTGTTAAATTTCCCCTCAAAGGTCAGGAATATGCCTTCTCTTCTCTACAAGAGGAGGAGAGACTTTTCCTCCATCTGAAACTGATATCCCAGGAATCCGATATGGACACCTCCAATAACACCATAGTTACATAGTTACATAGTTTGTCAGGTTGAAAAAAGACACAAGTCCATCCAGTTCAACCAAAAAAAAAAAAAAAAAAAAAAAAAAAAAAAAAAAAAAAAAAGAGACAGTCTCCCACCAGCCCCAGGACCCCTCTCTGGATGAAGGACAAGTCAAAAGCAAAGCGAGCGAAAGAAAATGGCCCCCCATGACTTGGGACCCCAGAAATATTTGGCTTCTAATTTGTAGGACTACGTTCTCTCCCCGGACTTCCCGTTCTGTTTTTGGTCTTTCTACAACTTTTTCTCTTTTTTTTTTAGGGCCTTCACTGATTTATGTCCCCCTTTAGCCTCTAGTGAGAGCCTTGGAATCATGATCTTTTTAATGCAAGCCTGAAGGACCATGGATCAGTTAACATTTACTTGCTTTTCATGCTGTTTGAATGTTTTGAGCTAAAGGCTCTCCAATACCATAGAGTCAAAGTTAGGGGTGAAATGCACTAAAGGTTTTCCTATACTTTTCAGGTTTACCTTTTCTATCCTTTTTGGACCTACCTCCTCATAGGGGGTCCCCTCCGGGGGAGGGGAGGTCTCCACAGGTCGGGATCAGAGGGGGTGGCAATTGATCCTCCCCAGGTAGGAGGTAACCAAGGCTTGTGGTCAGTTCTAAGACCTTATATAAGATAGGACTATACGTTATCATATTTTACTATTGTTCATGATAATTTTTTCACAGGGCTCCATGGCGGGGGGTGGTCCCCCTGCACCTCCGCCTATCTCTCTGACCTCTCGAGGCAGTTCAGAGATGGACTGTCTGGCGGTGCTAGCCAGACTTTTTGGTCTCTACCAAAGGGTGTCCACGGGGCTCTATTTTTTCTCCCCCCTTGGTCGCAAATCCCTTAGTTGGAGAAAATGGCCCTTTTCAGGGCTACTTAACTGTCGAGTTTGGTTCAAAATGTTTAACACTACCTTTTTTGTATTTCTAGTTTCACTTTCTCTTCCCCCCTTATTTCCTTCTTTCTTTCTAGAGTGGATGCTGATCAGTGCTCTGTTCTCAGGACGCGCTCTGGTTCCCCGGATAACGGGAACATCCAGGGAAGGGTGAGTTACCTTACTAACATAAGCACCCACTGCACCAAGAATGATGGCTGACCTCCCACAAATCCCTGCTAGGGTCGCCACCCACAATGTTCAAGGACTTAACTCCCCCATAAAACACAAAAAGATTGGTGACCACTATAAATCCCTGAAATTAGATATCCTAATGCTCCAGGAAACTCATTTTCCAGCCCAATACAACCCTAAGTTTCTCCACCCCTATTTTCCGCACTTTTTCTTAGCTAACGCTGAATCTAAAACCAAAGGAGTAGATATTTTATTCTCCAAAAACTGCAACTTCACTTGGCTCTCAGATGTTAGGGACCCAGAGGGCAGGTATATTCTAGTAAAGGGTATTATTGATGTGCAAATCATTTCACTCATTTCGTACTACGCCCCCAACAAGGGTCAGCTGAAGTTCTTTCAGAAAATGTTAGCGACCCTTTTCCCCTTGTTGGAGGGTACAATAATATTTGGAGGTGACTGTAATGTGGCCTTGACCAATCTTTAGATAAAACAAGACCCCTAGGCAACCAACTTTTGCACCCAACGAGAGTCAGTTTACGAATAGCCAAACTCCTCCATTCATATAACTTAATTGATGTCTGGCGGGAAAAGCATCCCTCTAGTAGGGATTTTACTAATTTCTCCAGCCCTCACAATTCATATTCTAGAATTGACCACCTGTTAACTCCCTCCTATACCTTACCTTCCATATCGGATGCCTACATTCAAGATACAGCCTTATCGGACCATTCTCTAGTGTCGCTGTCTATCCGCATCCAGTCCAGAATGTTTCATAAACCGCACTGAAGACTTAATGAGTTGTTACTGACTGACCCAGTAAATGCCACCGAAATCGATAAAAGTCTCCAAGAATACTTCTCCACTAACATGACAGGGGATACCTCTGTAGAATCAGTTTGGGCGACCCATAAAGCCTTTATTAGGGGTAAATTTATTCAGATGGCATCCAGGATCAAAAAAGAGAGAGGATTTTCCTTGAAGAAGCTAGAGGAGTCTTTCACGGCAATTAAAGCAGAACACAAGGCGCACCCCTCACAGTCACTTTTAGATAAACTAGATAGGGTGAAGTTAGAGCTTAATCTTGCACTCACAACGAAAGCAGAGAAGGCCATTCACTGGTCTAAAAACAAATTCTATACTCAGGGTAATAAAATGGGTTCCTTACTGGCAAGGAAGCTTACCCCCCGTGTAAGGCATCTATCTATGCCCAAAATTAGGGCGGACGGTAACCCCCCTTCCTCCAACCCCAATATAGTTATTGGGGCCTTTCAAAAATTTTATGAGAACCTATACAGCCCCGGATGGACGAGAACGCAGAAAACATAGCCCGGTTCCTTGGTGACATCCCTCTGCCCCTTCTCTCAGACCAACACAGAGATATAATGGGTGAAGTAATCTCCAAGGAAGAGGTAATGGGGGTCATCAAGGACCTCAAACTGGGCTCAGCCCCTGGACCCGATGGCCTTCCAGGCCCCTACTACAAAACATTCACTAAAACACTGGCTCCTCATATGGCAAAATTTTTTATTCCAAAATGAAAGGGGACCCTGTCGAGACGCACTTAAACACTGCATACATCACTGTGATCCCTAAACCTGAGAAAAACCCAGAAGACATAGACAATTACCATCCAATTTCCCTTATAAATAACGACCTGAAAATTCTGACTAAAGTAATGGCGAACCGTCTAGCATCATTCATTGGTCTATACATATACAAAGACCAGGTGGGATTCATACCAGGTCGACAGGGTCCCGACCAAGTTAGAAGGGCAATCAATAAAGTTTCCATGCTTCAATCCAATTGGACAAGAGGGCCAGTTCAGAAGGGGATGTTGCTCTCCCTGGACCTACGTAAGGCGTTTGACTCAGTTTCATGGACTTATCTGTTTTACCTTTTGAAGCATTGGGGATTTGGTGAGAGGTTTCTAGGCCTTATCAGAGCACTATACTTTTTCCCACTAGCTGTGATTAATTTGCAAGGATTCTACTCCAAATCCTTTCCAATTAAAACAGGCACTAGGCAGGGCTGCCCATTATCCCCGTTACTATTCGCTATTGCGATAGAGACTCTTGCCATAGCCATTAGAGAAAATCAATACATCAACGGGGTGAATGCGGACAGCAGGAACACAAATGTGGATTATTTGCTGATGATCTACTAGTTTTCATAACTTCCCCGATGTCCTCTCTCCCCATCTTATGCCAGCTCCTTAAAAATTTCTCGGAGATTTCGGGGCTCCGGGTTAATTACACTAAATCCCAAGCCCTGAATGTCTCTCTACCTCCTGAGATAATTGCTAATCTTAAGATGGATTTCAAGTTTAGGTGGAGCGTCACCTCAATTAAATACTTGGGGATCAACCTCACGTCTAAATATGAAACCCTTTATGGTAGTAACTATCCTCCGATGTTCCGCAAGCTCGAGGATGATCTCAAGCTTTGGTCTAAGCAGGATATCTCATGGCTGAGGAGAATTAACTCAATTAACTTAAAATGACCCTACTGCCTAGACTCCTCTACCTTTTTTGCTCTCTACCCATCCCAACCCGGAAGGATCACCTTTCCTCATTTCAAAGTAAATTCTTAAATTCATCTGGGGGAACTCAGGATATAGGATGCCCCAACATACCCTATTTCATCATAGACGGAGGGGAGGACTAGGTCTACCCCATCTAGTGAAATATTTTCAAGCCGCCAGGCTGGCACAATTGTCTTCTATTTACTCTAGACAGGAGAAGCAGGACTGGGTGCGAATAGAGAGGCAGGCCACCCCCGCGGCACACACTAGATTTTCTCTTATGGTGTCCCTCTAAAGATAGACCTCCAATTTTGGCCCCTACACTCTCTAATGAGCTGGCTCTGTGGGATAAAATCAGACATCTCATAGAAACATAGAAAAGTGACGGCAGAAGAAGACTGAGTAGTCCATCGAGTCTGCCCCTTTTTATTTATTTATTTATTTTTAATTTTTTTTTTACATTAACCTTGTTGTCTGACTATAGATTTATGTTTATCCCAAGCATGTTTGAAGCCATTTACTGTTGACTGTCTCACAACTTCTGTTGGTAGTTTATTCCAATTATCAACCACCCCCCGTGTTCTTGATTTTGGTTTCATATTGAAAAGACTGCCCTCCTGAACCTTATTCTCCCCCTTTATGTATTTAAAGGTTTCAATCATGTCTCCCCTCTACCTTCTTTCCTCCAGACTGTACATATTAAGTTCCTGAAGTTGCTCTTGATATGTTTTATCCCCCAGACCTTTCACCATTTTTGTTACCCGTCTCTGAACTCGTTCTATCTTATCAATATCTTTTTGTAAGTGTGGTCTCCAGAACTGGACACAGTATTCTAAGTGAGGTCTCACTAAAGATCTATATAGAGGAATCAGAACTAGAGTTGAGCCAACCTCTGGAAGTTCGGGTTCTGCTGGTTCAGCCGAACTTCGGGACAAAGTCCGGGTTCGGGTCCGGACAGAACCCGAACTTTGACACGGACCCCGAACCCCATTGAAATCAATGGGGACCCGAACTTTTAGGCACAAAAATGGCTGTAACAAAGTCCTAGAGGTCTGCAAAAGGAAGGAAAATGGGGGTAAGAGTAGGGCAATTGCCCTACAAATAAATGGGGATAGGGAAATAACTTAAAATAATTTTTAAGCTAAAATCACATAAAAAAATCAAAAATGGAGGTGGATGTGGAGTTGGAGGTTGAGGAGGCGGTGAAAGTGGCGGTGGAGGAGGAGGAGGTAGCCAACACTGTTTTTTTTATTTTTGGAATTTTTTGGGGGTTTTTTAAACCAGCAATGTAGATGCACTTTTTAATTTTTTGCAAGAAACAATAATCTGTCCCTTTAAGCAACAGTAGGAACCTCTCCCTATAGGACTAGGAGATGATTTTAGATTCTAAAATAATCTCCAAGTTGTACAGGGAAAGCCTCCAGCTGTTGCTTTAAGGGAAAGATCAGTGTTCTAAAATCATCTTCAAATTGTGTGGGAAACCCCTATATCAGCCGCAGGGAGCCATATTAGTGTTCTAAAATCATCTTCAAATTGTGTGGGAAACCCCTATATCAGCCGCAGGGAGCCATATTAGTGTTTTAAAATCATCATCAAATTGTATGGAAAAAGCCTATCTCAACCGGAGAGAAGCCATATTAGTGTTTTAACCACTTCAATGCAGGACGTTTATACCCCCTTCCTGCCCAGACCAATTTTCAGCTTTCAGCGCTCTCACACTTTGAATTTCAATTACTCTCTCATGCTACACTGCATCCAAAAAAATTTGTATCATTTTTTTCACACAAATAGAGCTTTCTTTTGGTAGTATTTAAGAACCTCTGGGTTTTTTATTTTTTGCGACATAATTGAAAAAAGTTGCGAAAATTTTGAAAAAAAA
>BLSH010021057.1:48842-61496 GCA_018402905.1 Glandirana rugosa
TACATCCATCGCCCTTCTCCTCCCCGCTCATAGCTGGGGCTGCTGGAGGTTACACATGGTGCCGCATCCATCACCCAACTCACAGCTGGGGACTGCCAGGGATTTACATGGGATCGCATCCATCACCCCTCTCCACCCCGCTCATAGCTGGGGCTGCTGGAGATTTTACATGGCACCGCATCCAGCACCCCTCTTCACCCCACTCACCGCTGAGGACTGCCGGGGATTTACATGGGACTGTGGCTATCGCCCTTCTCTGACCCGCCAACGGCTGGGAATTTCTGGAGACGCCACACATCTTCTGGATCACAACTTGCCGAACAACCAGGCCTCGATCGTGGTCACCTTATCCAAGGTAAGACTTCAATCATTCTGGTCTTCAGGAGGAGGACAAAAAAAGAACACGGCCCCTGGCTCTGAGCCTAAATTTATGGGAGTGGGGTCCTATAGAGAGTGGAGAGGAGGCGGGGTTAACCCATACGTATGCTACCATGGAGTCTGTCAGGAAAACACTTTTTTAATTTTAATTTTAATACACAAAAACACACTATATTGCCCAAATGTTTGGTGAAATATAAAAGATGATCTTATGTTGAGTACATAGATACCAAACACGACCTGCACAGCGGCGACAAACTATATACATTTTTAAAAGCCTTTACTGGTTACCACTTTAGATTTACAGAGGAGGTCTACTACTAGAATTATTGCCCTCGATCTGACATTTGTGGTGATACCCGATCTGATGTTTGTGGTGATACCTCACATGTGCGGTGTAATTGCTGTTTACCTACGACACGAGACCGACACTTTCACCTTTGATCTACTACTAGAATTATTGCCCTCGATCTGACATTTGTGGTGATACCCGATCTGATGTTTGTGGTGATACTTCACATGTGCGGTGTAATTGCTGTTTACCTACGACACAAGACCGACGCTTTCACCTTTGCGCGTGTGCACGGGGGGACAGGGGTGCATTTTTTTTAAATGATTAATTTTGCTTTTTATTTTATTTTTACACGGTTCCTTTCATTTTTTTTATCATTTTTATCATTATCACAGGGAATTTAGATATCCACTATGATAACAGTAGGTTGTGACGGGTACTTTATTTAAAAAAAAACGGGTCTATTAGACTCTAGATCTCTCCACAGTCCTTAAAGCATCTGACCACACCAAGATTGGTGTGATAAGATGCTTTCTCAATTTCCTAATTGTGCTGTTTTTATCATGAAATGCTCATAGCCTCTAGTTTCTTAGGCCATAGAGATGATTGGAACCATTCTAGTCTTGGAGCAGCTCTATGGTCAGCTGGTGGAACCACCGGTTGCATTCTCAGGTTCCCCGGTGGGACAGGAGAGCCTGATAAAACCATGGAAGACAGCAGGGGGGGAGATGTTTCCTCCCACTGCTTGTAAAAGCAGTCTAGCAGCTAATCAGCCGCTCAGATTGCTTTTACATGAAAGCTGACCGCTGACTGAAAAGAATGATACCAAGATGATAACTATACCTGCAGGCATCATTCCGGCATAACCACTCAAAGACCAACAACATACCAGTACATTGCTGATCCTTGTTGGGCATATGTTGTAATGTTCTTTTTTTTCATGCAACCTGTGAATGAAAAAAGAGAATCAATCAATCGGTGGTATGCCCACCAGTAAAAAAACCTCCCTGCATCCGCTCAATTCTAATGATGGGCATAGGACCATTATAAAAATATATGCCGAAGCATGTCCACCCCTGTCACTATGCTTCGGTATATCTGCTCTTTTTTTTACTGTGGTGGTGAAATCACCTCCTACAGCACTGGAGTCGCTGATTTATGTATCGTGGGAGGAAACGCTGTTGCTGTTAGGATAAATAAATCAGTGTTGCAGCTGAATAGCGTACCTGAAAAGCAAATGATGATTAACAATAAAACACAGTAAACAATTACGTATAAAAAAATGACATACCTTTTTAGAAACGTCCAAACCTTTTGGACCCAAGTTGTGCAGACAATAAGAAAGGTGCTAGATGTAACCATTTTGTTAGACCCTATACGCTACAAATCATCTACCTTGAAAACACAATATATAAAGCATTTGCAGTGCTCCTCCAGTGTATATAACACTGCGTATTCCATGTTCCACAGTTCATGTTAGGGATAGTTCATATATGTTCCACCGTTATGAGTGTCGTAGAGATAGAGACATCTAGACGTGTCTGGTCCTTGGAGTCATGTTGTAAGGTCCTGATGCCATAAACACCATCACCACACCTCGTGGGTCCAGCTCCCTACAAATTATGCACTCACCAGATCTCAAATGAATTATGCCTTATGTTGTTAAACATTCCGTCAATGATAGAACACACACTAATCAGGATCCTTCTCCCAGCACTGTTTGTCTCACACAAAGACAAAAACATTCTCCATAGTGTAATCCTGTATCACATTTACTATTAAAAAACTCCCCCTTTAAAATCACAATTACAAAAATAGCATAAAAGCCAGCATTGGTAAAATAGTGACAACACTAGTAGGTCTGCCCGTTGTCTCTCACCACTCACTGGTACCCACACTGACATCACTCGGGATAGCCGTATGGTCCTGCCATGACATGTTACATCATCACAAATTTGTCTGAGGGTGTGGCCACGGCTTACCAATATTTATAAGGCGACACACACAGGCATTAACCCCGAGTGTCCTAAAAATTCACACTGAGCCAGTTCTCACTGCGATCAGATGATACCAACCTTGGTGTCTACACACAAAGTGTTTAATGATCTCTGCATTAACATTATTCATTACTGAATCTGACCAGCCATTTATCTATAGAGTAAATGTTGGAAACATTGCGTACCGTGCCTTGAAAAAGTATTCATACCCCTTGAAATTTTCCAAATTTTGTCATGTTACAACCAAAAATGTAAATGTAGTTTATTGGGATTTTATATGATACATCAACACAAAGTGGCACATAATTGTGAAGTGGAAGAAAAAGGATAAATGGTTTTCAAAATTGTTTACAAATAAATATCTGAAAAGTGTGGTGTGCATTTGTATTCAGCCCCCTTTACTCTGATACCCCTAACTAAAATCTAGTGGAACTAATTGTCTTCAGAAGTCACCTAATTAGTAAATAGAGTCCACCTGTGTGTAATTCAATCTCAGTATCAATACAGCTGTTCTGTGAAGCACTCAGAGGTGTATTAACCACTTAACAACCGCCCTATAGACCTGGGGCGCGCACACAGGAACACTAGACCCGGCGCATAAAGGATTGCGGTGAATGGCCGCTGTGATGATGGCGCGATTGCATGTAAACAAGCCAGCAAAAGCGCCGGCTTTTCTCTCTCCTCTCCGCACCAATCGGAGCATTGCGAGAGGAGAGAGAGGACGTGGCTGCAGCGCTGTGGGCGATGTGCAATGCCCACAGCGCTGCTAAGTGACAGTATGCACCCCCAGTCCCCACTATCCATCCACCACCCACCCAGCCATCCTCACCCCATCCGTGCTCACTCACCCAGCCATCCTCACCCCATCCATGCTCACTCACCCAGCCATCCTCACCCCATCCATGCTCACCCACCCATTCTCACCCCATCCATGCTCACCAACCAATCCTCACCCATCCATCCATCCATGCTCACCCTTCCAGCCATCCTCACCCAGCAATGCTCACCCATCCAGCCATGCATGCTCATCCATGCTCACCCAGCCATACATCCATGCTCACCCAGCCATGCTCACCCATCTATCCATCCATGCTCACCCACCCAGCCGTGCTCACCTAGCCATCCATCCATGCTCACCCATCCATCCATCCATGCTCACCCATCCATCCATCCATGCTCACCCAGCCATCCATCCATGCTTACCCATCCATCCATCCATGCTCACCCACCCAGCCATCCATCCATGCTCACCCACCCAGCCGTGCTCACCCAGCCATCCATCCATGCTCACCCACCCAGCCATGCTCACCATCCATCCATGCTCACCCACACAGCTGTGCTCACCCAGCCATCCATCCATGCTCACCCATCCATCCATCCATGCTCACCCAGCCATCCATCCATGCTCACCCACCCAGCCATGCTCACCCATCCATCCATCTGTGCTCACCCACCCATCCGTGCTCAGTCATCCCCATCCGTGCTCAGTCATCCCCATCCATGGCTCATCCATTCCCATCCATGGCTCATTTGTGCCTCATTCATGCTCATCCATACCACATCAGTTCTCATCCGTGACACATCCGTGCCACTACAGTGCCCATCCGTGCCACTACACTGCCTATCCGTGCCACTACAGTGCCCATCCATGCCACTACAATGCCCATCCGTGCCACTACACTGCCCACCCATGCCACTACAGTGCCCATCCATGCCACTACAGTGCCCATCCATGCCACTACAGTGCCCATCCGTGCCACTACACTGCTCATCTTTGCCACAACACTGCTCATCTGTGCCACTACACTGCCCATCTGTGCCACTACAGTGCCTATTCATGCCACCACAGTGCCTCACAATAGTGTAAAAGGTAGTCAAATTAGATTTGAAATGTATGCCCCTAGATATCATCTAAATCCAAATGAGAATCTGTGGCAAGACTTGAAAATTTCTGTTCACAGACACTCTCCATCCAATCTGACAGAGCATGAGTTATTTTGCAAAAAAAGAATGGGCAAAATGGGCAAAAAATTCACTCTCTAGATGTGCAAAGCTGGTAGAGACATACCCAAAAATACTTGCAGCTGTAATTGCAGCGAAAGGTGGTTCTACAAAGTATTGACTTTGAAACCCATTTATCATTTTCCTTCCACTTCACAATTATGTGCCACTTTGTGTTGGTCTATCACATCAAATCCCAATAAAATACATTTAAGTTATTTGTTGTAACATGACAAAATGTGGAAAATTTAAAGGGGTATGAATACTTTTTCAAGGCACTGTACAGTATATATAACAACGTCTGTGTATGTTATGAAGGCTATCCATCACAAAGCTATACACAGAAACATTATAGCAGTAAACATAATAAAATTGAAATAAAAACAAATACAAAAAAAAATACAAAAAAATGAAATACAGAAAAACCAACCCCGAATAGTGTATAATGTTCTAATAGTCACTAATAAAGCAATGTGTCAGTCAGAAATATTAATTTTGTTTCTCGTCTGGATAACTCCCTGACTCTTTTGGCCCCCCTCCATGACAGGTGAGTTTTGTCCACCACCCAAAATGTAGGCCCCGATGGGTCTGTTGTCCTTTAGTCTAAAATGCAAAGAAACATTGTGATCTTTAAAGCCAATATGAATATTGTGTATTTGCTCTGAAATACGTATCCTAAAAGGTCTTTTTGTGTGGCCACCGGCCAATATACATCAGCTCATATGGACATTCCAAAGCACATTGTACATAAGTGGAATGTCAATATACATACTTGGATCTTGGGAATTTTTGGAGTCGTGCTGACCTGGTGGAGTTGATCATCCTGGCAGATATCTCTGTGGTAATTGGGACGCTAAACTCCCTTATGAAGGGTTCAAAGGGCATTAGATCCTTGTCATGAGGATCCAATCATGGAGGTGAGCTGCTAATTTAGCCACTGGTGGAAGATCAAGCACTGGAGCACTTTATTTATTGCATTTCTCACTGATTTGCACACTGGTGGTGATGCATATGGACTATTTTATGAACTTTCGTGCTTAGCACTGCGCTCTGATTTTGTGAAAGTTTATTTTAAACCCACTGATCAGAATTCTGGCCTGTCGGGTAGAACAGGACCTAACACTTTATCTAGTTTTAATATTGGTCAGTTTTTTTAATGATTTTTTAAAATTTCTTATATTGGACATTATAATGCAATATCAGTTTGAACTGATGTCCAGCATTTGACTCATCATTTTTTAGGGTGGACACCAAACTCTGTCTATCCATACTTTTAACCCTCTCTATCTCCTGATTCAATATGCCCCTGTTATATCCCTTCTCCTGGAACCGTTCAGCCAGGACTTGGGACTGGTCAACATAATCCTCAATACGGGAGCAATTATGTCTCAACCAAATAAATTGTCCCCTGGGGATGTTCCCCAACCATTTATGGTGATGGCATCTCACCAGGGGAATGAAGGCATTTTGATCGGTTGATTTAAAGTGATTAGTCATTCTGAAGTTATCCCCTTCTCTGTAGATCTCCAAATCCAAGAAAACTATCCTGTCCGAGCTGACATTCCAGGACAGAACAATGTTTCTTGTATTATTGTTCATTTTCTGCATGAAAACTTCAAGACTAGATCTATCACCCTCCCAGACCATGATGAGGTCATCTATGAACCTCTTATAACACTTCAGTTCTGGGGGGGGGGGGATTTTTGAAAACCACATCTTCCTCCCAGTGGGCCATAAATAAATTGGCCACACTGGGAGCGAAGCTGGCTCCAATTGCAACTCCCTGGGATTGAAGGTAGGTCAAAGCGAATTAGATCCTTGTCATGAGGATCCAATCATGGAGGTGAGCTGCTAATTTAGCCACTGGTGGAGGATCAAGCACTGGAGCACTTTATTTATTGCATTTCTCACTATTTTGCACACTGGGGGTGATGCACATGGACTATATGGTTTTATGAACTTTCATGCTTAGCACTGCACTCGGATTTTGTTCATTTGAACTTGAGGAATTTGATATTTTGATTTAGACAGAGGTCTGCGCTGATTGAAATCTAGTATTTGGTTAAAATAAACTTTGGTGATTAGTTGGTTTCCTTGTCTCAGGATACTCACATCTAAATAATACACATGTTCCTTACTCCATTTGCACTCTAATTTTATATTATTATTGTTAGTATTCAGCTCATTTAAAAACTTCCTCAATTAAATTTCAGTTCCTACCCAAATAAGAAATAGGTCAATTGATTAATCTTTTTTAAAATAAAAGCTCATCCCACTTTTTACCAAAAATACATTTATCCTCCGGCTCACTCATAAAAAGGTTTGCAGGGCTGGGCGTAAATTTTACACCCATCGCCACACCTCTCTTCTGGGAGTAAAATCTCTTGTACCAAAAATAGTTATGGGTCAGGCAAAACTCCAATACCATCCTCAAAAACGCTTTCTGTGTAAATGGAAGAAACTCTCTCTGGCTGAATGCCCAGTTTATGGCTAACAACGCGTCATGTGTCAAAGATGACACATCAGCTCTCACTAGATATATTTCTCTATTTTGATCTAGCAATGACAACTCTTTGAATAATTGCAGCACATTTTTCATATCTTTTACAGTAAATATGCTTTAGTTTGTATGACACTCATTTGTAGGAATTTATCCAGATATTGACCAGCCCTAGCTTTTGCAGACCCAATGCTATTAACTATCGGTTTTACTGGAAGGTTTACATGGTCTTTATGTATCTTTGGCAGCGTATATATGGTGGGGATATTACAGAAACTTAGTGATAAATATCCATTTTCTTTTTTGGTTAGCACCCTAGTATGGTATCCATATTCAACCAAATTATTTAATACTTTCCTATTCCCAATAATAGGGTCCTTATCCAACAACACACATGTACTGTCATCGGAAAGCATACTTGATAATTGGGAGTGGTAAAAATTCTTATCCAAAATCACAACCCCTTCTCTCTTATCAGCTGGGCGGATTATAATATTGTTTCTTTTCTCTAATTTCTCAATTCCATCCTAAATATATCTGGGGTTAATATTTATTTTTGGTACTACCCCTTCCAAATCTCTCAAAACAAATCCACTGACCCTATAGACTGTCTTCTTGAATTATTATTCCCAGGAATGTCTAAAAATGGCAAAAGATTGGTAACACATCCTGACTGTGGCCGGATGACTTATCCCTTGGAGAACTGCTGCTATTCCAACCTAAACCCAACCTATGCACAACATAGCAGATATTAGACAATTAGAATATCTCACAGCTAAAGTGAATAAACAAATGCAACACTTTAAAGTGATTGTAAAGGCTATTTTTTTTTTAAATAACAAACATGTTATACTTACCTCCTCTGTGTAGTTGGTTTTGCACAGAGCAGCCCGGCTCCTCCTCTTCTCAGGTCCCTCTTTGCAGCTCATGGCCCCTCCTCCTATTAAGTCCCCCCCCAGCCAGCAGCTTGCTACATGGGGCACCAGAACTGAATCACAGCTCCGAGTATTCATTCAGACACAAAGATCTGACACGTCCCCACCCCCTCTCTCCCCTGATTGGCTGAATGAGTCAATGGCGCCTCTGCTGTGTCTCAGCCAATCAGGAGTGTCCTGGATGGTTAAGACATTGTGGACATTGCTGGAGAGAGAAAGGGCCCAGGTAAGTAATTAGGGGGCATTGGGGAGGCTGCTACAACATTCTAGTAAAAATGTGTGTGTGTATGTGAAGGACACTGTAAGCAAAACAGATTCTCTTGTGCTTAAATGAACAATACAGTGGAAGTCCATGTCACCAATCACTGGCAAAGCTTGATATGTTCAGTCAAAGTCTCTATAGGCCAAATGTATTTTACCGCGGGCAAGTAATTCAAATCCAAACAGTTATATTTTCCCTTTCCCTCTTCAAACATCTAGACCTGCCTCACTATGTTGCCTCAGGTACTGTTGCATGCATTAAATATTTTGATGTATCTAAGCATCCCTAAGTTAAAATCAATGAGAAGGAATTTCAATTAAAAGGCCCCCATTTTATCGTCCTGTGTTATGATTCAGATCTTGCATTTGAATTACACCCAATATTAATTTTTAACTGTTGTTCTTACAGAACAAAATGTACCAATAGATTAAAACTAGCAAATGGATCTATAATTGTTTTTCTACAACCTCATGCAATTATATGCCATTAAAACAATTATAGGAAATGGAACAGTTGAGAAATGGAGCACAACAGGATGCTAGTATGATTCACAAATTTTAACAAAAGCAGTTTGTCAGTTAATTCATAATACATAATTTCATGTAATATGTATTTCCATTACATATAGTTGTCAATTACCAAACTGCAATGTTATTAAAAACATGCTACTAGAGCCTGTTTTAGTTTTGTAAATTAGATTTTTTTTTTCTCTACAGCTATCAATATTGCACCAGCTAACTGCAATTGTCAGCCTAATTTGGAAATATAAAAATATTTGATTTGATATAATGTATCTAAAACTCAAGAAAGGAGTGCTAGATCCACCCCGCAGATTGTTAGTAGATATGACCATACATGTATATGGATGAACAGGAAAGATATGTACATTTAGCACACAAGTTATGTGAAACTATACAGTCAGATTATGTAGACTGACAGATGTGCAGTAGCTACTTTATGATCAGATTTTCTATTTTGTCTGTTTAATATTTAATTGGTTATTGATTCTCTCAAAAGGGTTTCGGTAACCTATAGCATGGAATGACTAACGGCAGATTAGGTCTAAAGGTATCCACAGACATTTAGAGCTTTTTACGATTCATTGATTATACATACATTCATAATCATGACAATTTCATTGACATTAGAGAGAGCATCTGCAGATAACATCATACACCCATGACAGTGACAGACAGCTTGCTGATGCCCAAGTATACAGGAAATCATCTACAGAAAGTAAAGTCATTTTAAATTCCACTCCCTACTAAAATTTTAATAATGATGTTTTTTCAGTGGTCAAGCTCCAATTTCTTATGTTCTTTTTTTTTTTCACATGCCTTCAAATATCACTTTCTTCTTTACTGAGCCAATGATGAGGTGTGAGACAGCATGAACAAACTCAACTTCAGTCCCTGAACTTATTATTTGCATAACAGTAGAGTTGGGTGAATGGTTTCGGCCCAAACTCATGAGTTCGGGCTGAACATTGGCTGTTCACAAGTTCAACAAACATCCAAATTATTGGGGTGTTTGACCCACTGAATGACCACAATACATTGCTCAGCTACACAGCAAATTGAAAGCGCTGCATGGCTGAAAGCTTTGCCCAATTAGGGCACAGAGCACTGTCAGAGCCATGACTGGATAAAGTAATGATAACTCTATCCAATCATGGCTCATTGCTCTTAGTCCTGCCCCACACTATAAAAATATTCTCCCCATAGCGCCCATATTCAGTGTGATAGTGGCGTGGAGAGAGATAGAACAGGGCTCTGTTCAGTGCTGCTAGCAAGTTAGTGTGCTATAGTGTGCTATTGTGCTTCTATTGTAGGTGTAGAATATCAGTTTAGGCCTCGTACACACGATGTGATGGTCGCATGAAAACGATCGTACAACCGCTTGTCCGACCGTTAGTACACGGGATGAAGATGCATTGCTAGTGGTACTCATGTTACGAATGTAATGAAAGACAGTTGTTCTGTAGTGATATAAATATAATTTGCATTATTTTGATTCTATTTTATTCTATTTAACTTTTCCCCAATATCATTAGCTCTGAAATGTAAATCCAAAAAATTAAAGTATTTTTGGTCCCTTGGTAATTGTTCTAACTTTTCTTTTTAATGTAACTGCCTACTTCAAACCTGTCATTTGAATAAAAAACATAGGCAATTAGTGTTATTCTCATTCTTCTTTATTTTCAAGCATAAAGAAGATAAATTAAATTAGAAATGCAATTTTTCTGCAAATAAAATATAACAGAAAAAAGTGCTTGGTATTATCAAAATGCGTTAAAGAGAAAAAAAATAAAATAATAAAAACAAAAATACTGAAAAAGAAATAAATACATCAATGGGGGTATTGGCCATAATCCCCAGACCATGGCTGTTGGTGGGGACCATGGTGAACAAATTGTCACTGGCCAGCATGCTGGTGTGGTGGTTGGGATGGGTGTTGAGGTGGTGTAGGTGGTGGAGGTGGAGACACATTTTCATGGAGCTCAGTGTAGTCTGTAATGGGCCCCCTCTCCCCCTTGCTGAGCACCTGTATCATCAGCTCCTCAGATCTGCTCCGCTAGTAGGGAGTAATTTTTTTTAGTTTAGCAGCTGCATAGGCGGCAAATGACTCCTCCTCGTCTAGATCCCTCTGGAGGATGACTGAGGCCTGCCGGAAGAATCACGCAGGAAGCACTCTCATCTGCATTATGTGTTTTTCACTTCCTTTTAAGACCAACATGTAGGGGAGGGACTTGAGACTCACAAACTAGGGAAGAGCCATCTGCCCCCTCCTCAGTCACCATCTCTGTGACACTTTCCTGTGTATAAAAAAGTGTCATTATTAGAATATCTTTGTTCGTGTGGGTCATCAATCCAAACAAATTTACATTTCCTGACTGTTGCTAATAGAATAATTAGAAATACAAAACACTAGCATTCTGGCACCAGCATTTTGATGTATCCTTCAAATGAATTTAGGCCACAACTGTGTTTGGATATTGAAACAAATGTGTTCAGGCTCAAATATTTGGCCAATAATGTTTAGTTATTATCATTGTATTTTATCTTTACAATATGTTCAACAACACTATACCTCAGTCAAGATGGCCTCCTCCACATCTTCATCCTCAGGTCTAAGAGCTGTGGCCTCAACAGAGGTAGAGGACAGGGTGGATAGAGATGGCCTGGCCTCAGATGTGTTTCTGATAAACTGCTGGCTCTCAAAGTACCACAGCTTTGGCACATATACGTCAGATGCCTCAGCTCCTGACTTCTGTGATTGTTGGATTTTTTTCACCTCCCATGGTCCTCATGTTGGCAATTTTGTCTCTGACGGACTTCACATTTGCATTTGGCTTTATCTGTTTGCACAGCTCTGCCGTCCTTTGGACTTGGTTAACATACTCCTTGGTCTTGACTTTCCACAGAGATGGGAGTTGATGGTATAGGTCAATAAATTGCGGCAGGAACTCATGGGAGAAAAACTGATCACTCATTATTAGTATTGAGCGAACCCGGACTGTAACGTTCGGGTCCGTACCGAACTTTCGGGTGTCCGGGGCACGGACCTGGACCCGGACATTTCAAAAATCGTTCGGGTTCGGTCCGGGGTTCTGCTATTTTACTCCACGTGTTGAGAAGCTGCAGGGCAGCCAATCAACAAGCGTTTCACTGGTTTGCCCTTAGAAGCCATCACAGCCATGCCTACTAATGGCATGGCTGTGATTGGCCAGTGCATCATGTGACCCAGCCTCTTTATAAGCTGGAGTCACAGTGCTGCAGTCACTTGCGCCTTGGGTTAGTGTAGGGAAAGGAAGCTGAAAGCGTGAGGGAGAGATTAGAGACATTTTAAGATCTGATCCTGCATCCTGAGATAGATTACTTTACTACTGCTGTCTGTGCTGTTGCTCTGAGGACAGATAGCAGAAATTAGAGATTTCACATACCGCTGCTTTGAGTTGCAGATCAAACTCTGCATAAAACAACGATCGCTACGATCGTGCTCAACGATCAGATTGTTGGACTAATTTGAGATTTCAAATACCGCTGCTTTGAGCAACTCAAACTCTGCATAAAACAACAATCGCCATGATCGTGCTCAACGAACAGATTGTTGGGGGAATTTGAGATTTCAAATACTGCTGCTTAGAGTTGGAGATTGCAGATTAAACTCTGTCTAAAGAAATGATCGTACGTTCGTACACAACAATCAGATTGTGGGATCGTACACAACGATCATATTGTGGGAGTAATTTGAGATTTCACATACTGCTGCTTTGAGTGATCTGACTG
>BLSH010021057.1:65250-78630 GCA_018402905.1 Glandirana rugosa
CTAACTCCGGATCTACCCCTAATGACACGATATGACGAACCTAACTCCGTATCTAACCCAGATCGAATCCCCATACGACCTACTTCAACGTAACACGAAACAGAACACAAAACGTCCGTATTACTCATCTTAACTCGTTTGGAGACCTTCAAGCCCAAGACGACAAGGCCGGCTTGAAGCCCTGTTCCAGGCCCAGGCCTGCCTTAGGCTTGCTAACGTGTCTGTGGCTTAGGGGTAACTTTAGTTACCCCTGGGCTTGAAAATCCGTGTTTTTACCGACATTGTTTCAGTACCTTTCGGGATCTCCCGACGTTTTCCTTCCTTTACCCCCATTCTCCCACCCTTACCCCCATTTCCTTCCTTTTGCAGCCCTCTAGGGCTTTCCATGACTTTGTTACAGCCATTTTTGTGCCTAAAAGTTCGGGTCCCCATTGATTTCAATGGGGATTCGGTGTCTGTGCAATCGTTCGGATTCCGTCCGGACCCGGACCTTGTCCCGAAGTTCGGCCGGAACAGCAGAACCCGAACTTCCAGAGGTTTGCTCAATTCTACTCATTATGCCTGCAAAACACAAGACAAAGCACAATGCAACTTCATCCAGCATACCCCTAAGCTAGACCCAATCTATGCCTCAATCCAAGCAGTATAGCACAGTAATCCCCATCTAGGCCTCAATCCAAGCAGTATAGCCCATTAATCCCCATCTAGGCCTCAATCCAAGCAGTATAGGCCACTAAACACCTATGCCAAGAGTTCAAGTCGAACCTTCGTTATCTCAAATAATTTGCGTTTTTTCCAAACGATCGTTCTCCACGCCAAGCTCCTACCTACGGCTGTTCCATCGAATGTGCGCTCTGGCTTTATACACTGCGCATGCGTACAACTCTGCTCTCAGGTGTGTCGCGATGCTGGGGTGTGAACGGCTCTAATATCCTCCATGATACCGACTCCATGGAACGATCAGGGAGCGATCGGGAGGAAAGATGGAGGATTCTCGAAGCAGCAGCCAGTCCAGCGGTGCTGGATCATATAAAAAGATCACCCCCATGACCAAGGCTGACATGGTCGAAATGGTGGCCATTATGGAACAGCAGGATTATGACTGTAAGGAGGAGAACAATGAAAGGCCTAACAGCCATAAAGATTTTATTTTAGAGCAGGTCAACAGTCACCTGTCCCGAAAATATGGTGTCCAGAGCTCCAAAGACCAACTCCGAAAACAGTGGTCGGAGCTGAAACATCGTGAGGTAGATCAGTTGTCAAAGATCCATGAAGTCCTTGAAAAAAGTACGCAATAGTTGTATGTAAGCAATATGTATGTGTAAATTAGGTTTTTGGATGTGTTCTTGGTAAAAGTAGCTATAGAGAATTTTAGCTGAGGTAACTCAAAAGCATATATGAAGAATAGAATTTGTTAATGTTTTGAGACATTCCTTTAGCTTTTGCACTTATATTCTTTTTTATCTTTAAACAGGGAAACATAAAAAAAAGGTGACCACCCCCGCAAGGGACGAAGGGAGTCCCCCACCCCTGGCACATCTGCTGAGGCCGAATCTAGCCCACCTTGTCGCCCAGAACGTAAGTGCTAAATTTTTGGGAAAGATATTGAGCCACAGACAGGGGTGCTGCTAGGTGGGAAAAGGGTTGGAGCTTCAGGCCTAAATTAAAGGCACTGTGTCACTTTGCTGGCTACTGCCTAATTGATCAGTGCCCATTAATACAGCCTTGCCAGTGCAGACATGGGGAGAGGAGAGCCCCCAGTGCTTGTGGTCACACAAGTGCCTATGATTGACATCAGACATCCAGCATTCCATAGTAGCAAGGGGGGGGGGGGGGCGCTGTAGGAGTTTAACTATGTTGGCACTTGTCAAGTCTTTGCCATCTGAAAAATGGCCTCATCTTCCCTTTTGTATGTTTTTTTGGCAGAAAATCCTCCAGAGTCACCAGAAGCCCAGGCGAGCAGTCAGCCAGAACTGGTCATCCCGGCCCAAGTCCAAGGTTCGTCAAATAGAAAAATGTATGTGTTGAACCACATGTGACTTTGGGATGCTTAATGAATGTTGTATTTTTCTTTTATAGAGGAAATTGAATGTGAAGAGCTCACCCAACATACCCCTGATCCCCAAAATGAAGAAGCTGGTGCTGAGCCTGTAGTTTGACCTTGTAAGTATTGTTATAATATTGCTTCTTATGTATTGACATGTCAAGTGTTACATTGTCTTGAGTAAACACCTAGTCCCCACATTAGTACAGTAGGTAGTGCTTTCACATTAGCATGGCTTAGGAAGAGGTATTTGTAGCTGTCTGTGTCGCTAGGTAGACTAGTTTTGGAGACCCAGACACCAGGCCAAAGTAGGGGGTGCCCCCTTTATCAAAGCTACTTGAGTTTTGATAAAGGGGGGTACCCCCAAAACATGTCAGCTCATAACGCCTGATGGTATCAACTCATGCATTTCGCTGATGCAAGACCCCTTTTTAAAAAAAACTCTAGTTTGGAGGAAGAAACACGACACAAATGTTTACACACTTTGTCGTTTGGGGCCTAAAATATTCGAGTGGTTGATGTCTCATTTGAATATGACTTTCACACCTTAAAAAGCACCTCGGAATGTGCTTGTAGTAAAAAGTTTAAATACAAACAGTGTGTGGCTTCTTCTTTACATGATCTATACCTGTGAATTTACTAAGTTGATGTAGCGAATATGCTCTTATATGTTGTCAACTCATGCTAATTTGAGCAGGGAACATTTGAAGCAGTTGGGAATGCATCACCTCTCCCCACAAAATAGTCCATATATTTGATCCCGTGCACTCTGTGTGGCTACGGTAGCACGGATAGTCTGGAGGTCTGTCACCGCATCCAACAACGGACGACCTTCAGCCGCTGTACTATGGCTTTGCAGTGCTGGATCAATGTCAATGGGAGCGGAGCTCATATAGCTGCTAGCATTCCTGCGCAAAAAAATTATGGAGGATGCAGCAGCACAACACCACATAATTTTATACAATGCCAGGTTTATGGGCGTTAAAAATAGGCGGAACCTATTAGACAAAATTCCAAAGGCGTTTTCCACCACCCTTCGAGCACGACAAAGTCACGACACCAGCCTAGAGGAGCTGTGTTGAGATTCTGCACACCTGTGCACACGGAACAGCTGACACCTGATCCATTGGGAGGCTGAGCCAGCACGGTAAGGATCAGCTGAACAAGTTTGGCGGCCACACACATCACAGCTCCCAGCTCAGCATAAGGATTCACTGGGTTGTCAGCTCTCAACACACGGCTCTTAAGTAGCCTAACATAGCGATTGGGGCTCAGCATCATCTCACCAACACCCCATTGCCTATCCAGGACCCTGTTTGGAGCGAGTCATCTGTACAGGTTGAGACCATCTGATCAGATCGGTGGTGGTCCCCCTGTCTATGCTGTCTGATCATCAGTGCATTGGAGAGCGGCCCTTTGGAGATTGAGACTGCAAGAGTGGACTGCAGGTGGCCTCCCCATGTGTGCTGTTAACTCCCTGAGCACTTAGCAGAGCAGCCCCATCAAGGACATCTCAACCATGAGTTACTACTGACATGTACAAGGGGATTGCAAAATCCCGCACCCCTCTGCACTTCATCACATTCTTGATGTTTTTTGACTTTTCTCATTGAGGCAGTACTGGGACAGGTTGTTCAATTCTGACACTTGAATGGGGTTCGTCACCCTTCCTTCACCTGCCTTACTCAACAGGATTACTTGTGGATTGGACTTACCCAGCATCTGGGATTTCTTCCCTTGTCACACCATCTGTTGGGCGGAGGTCAGGCAACATTAGGACGAGTGCGGGCATCTGCTCGGGGTGGGACAGTTTCTGGGGCACCCTTCCATCTGGGGGGGCAGAGAGGGGATCCTAGCACTTTGGGCCATCCCCTCTGGCCCACTTTGGGAAGGTGGGCAAGAAGCCTGTGGGCGATCAGACAGGTGGGCCATTAGTGACAGGGCAGGCAGCTTAGCTAGGAGGGGTGGGTGGATGGTGGGGACACTGGGATATGGGAGGGACGGCTGGGGCACTGTCATGCTGATCTCTGTTTTTCAATGAATGTAGTTGACTTTTCAGGTTGGTGCAGTGTGTTTTTTTATTTTTGAAGTTTTATTGCTGCAAAAATTGCACAGCAACTTCCTGCCAATGCTGTGTATTGGAAGGAAACTGTGGAGAAAAAAAAAATAGACATTTACTACTTGCACACAAAACATAGAAATGTTATTTAAGAGAAAAATGCTAGGGCAACATAAGGATGGACTTCTATTTCGAGCACAGTGGACAGGTAAGAAGTGTCATAATCCGAAGCTCCATACACACTATACTATTACAATCACATTTTTAAAAGAGTAATCAACCAAAAAATATCATATGAGGTCAAATTAGTAGGTAATCAAGCAGGCCCTTGCACTACATGGTTTGGGTAATTATTAAGGAAATGTGACCCACAAAAGTTGGAGAGTGTGTATAGGAGATTACATGTCAGGAGATACAGTAGTTTGAAATGCTGACTTTTCTTTTTGGGAGGGTGGGGATTATCTTTGACATAATAAGAAGACCTCAGGCACTCTGCAGTATTTGAAACACATAAATAACATTTGAAAAGTGTGTGTTTTTTGGGGGGGTTAAGGCCCAAAATGCAGCTGACCTAAATAATTGTGAAGCTACCAGGCTGAGTGTGTATGGACACAGGGCAACATTCTGGGGAGGCGTGTAGAGGAAAAAAGGAGGTGAAAAAAGCTTAGAGCATGCATGAGGCCAAAGAAGACATTCACTGCATATTGTAATGTTGCTAATTATGTGTTGCAAAAAAGGGCAAATACAATATTATCAAGCAGAAACACATCCAATGCGGTATTAACATGAACCATACCTTAATATAGTCCTTCTGCAGGACCTGTATGATGGCTGAGCATGTCTCAGGAATAATGACTCCAAGAGCCTGGGGGGAGATGCCTGTAGTGAACTTCAGGTCCTGGAGGCTTCTTCCTGTTGCCAGGTAGCGCAAGGTGGCAATGAGCCTTTGCTCAGGAGTGATAGCAAGGCGCATGCATGTGTCCTGCTTCTGGATATAGGGGGACACAAATGCCAAGAGGGTGGTTAAAGCAGGGATCCGTCATCCGAAGATAATTCCTGAAATCATCAGGATTATTCTCCTGGAGCTCCCTGACTAAAGCCATATGACCAAATTGATCAAGGGTAAGTAACCAATTTTTGGTCTAACAACCCCTCTCCCTCCTTCTCCTGGGTTTGGGTCCAAGCCAGGACTCCTAGGCCAACAATAGCAAGATTTCTCTCTCTAGTTCTCAACATGGCTGGTTGACGAACGAATGGTCAGTAACGATGTGAAAGTCGCGAATCAACGCTCACCAAACTTGAAATAACACGAAATTAGACGAAGGGGCCCAAAGGGTGGCGCACGATAACGGAACTTCCTCTTTATATGCTCGTAGCACGTCACTACAGCCAACATACAATTTTGGACGTCCAGTCATACGACCGTCGCATCGTGTGTACGAGGCTTTGGTGTGAATCTAGTAATAGTTCAGTGTGAGTGTAGTGTGACCATTCATTTTTACTTTAGTGGCAGTTTTTGTGAGTTTCCTGCAGTATATATCAGTGCCTTATTGAATGTTTAATGCAATATATATTAATGCATTACTGCACATTTAATGCAGTATATATCAGAGTTTTACTGCATATTTAATGCAGTGTATATCAGTGTGTTACTGTACCTTTAACGCAGTACATATCAGTGCATTTCTGCACATTTAACGCTGTATATATTAGTGCGTTAATGCATGTTTAATGTAGTATATATCAGTGCATTACTGCACATTTAATGCAGTACATATTAGTGCGTTACTGCACATTTAATGTAGTACATATCAGTACGTTACTGCACATTTAATGTAGTATATATCAGTGCGTTACTGTACATTTAACGCAGTATAATTGAGTGCGTTACTTCATGTTTAATACAGTAGATTTCAGTGCGCTACTGCACGTTTAACACAGTATATATCAGTGTGTTATTACAAGTTTAATGCATTATATTTGAGTACATTACTGTACGATCAATGCAGTGTGATACTGCACGTTTAACACAGTATATATTGTGTGCTACTGTACATTTAACACAGTATATTTGAGTGCATTATTGCACGTTTAACACAGTATATTTTAGTGCGTTAGTGCACGTTTACCACCACATATTGCCGTGTGTCAGTGCAGTTTTACTGCAGTATATTGTAGTGTGTCAGTGGAGTGCATTTGTGTAGTTACTACTCAAGTTAAAGTGCATCAAACACCACTTTCCATTGATTAAAGGGCATCCACGTACACATTTCCACATCTTTATTACATCTTGTTAATTACCCCCCCCCCCCATTATGTCTGGGAGGTCAACAAGGAGAGGCAGATGTTCCCATGGCATTGTGAGGGGGCCATCAGTGTATGTGTTCACAGGCAAAGGTGGATGTGGTCCATCCTCAGGCATGCCATCATTTCCTCTGCTTAGTGATGTTGCCTGTGCCATCCAACCATGGACTGGCTTACAAAACCATTATCATCCTTCTCATCCTTCATCACCCAAGCAGAGGCTAGTGTGCACCCCACTACAGCTGCCAGAGTGGCTTATTTTGCCTTCTTGTCCACAGCTACTCCTGCCATAGCCCCAGCATCAGGCATGGAGGAGTCAGCTGAGTTATTTGAACACAGCGTCAGCCACTTACACATTGACGATGCACAGCCATTACTTGATTCGGATCTTGGTTCTGAGGTTGAGGAAGGTTGTAACATGAGCCTACAGAGAGGGGAGGACACTGGTAAACAACAAATTGGCAGTCATGTTCCCCCAGTCACAGCGTATTGCCAAGTTGTCTCCAGTGTTAATGAGGATTGAGGGGATGATGATAATGAGGTCACTGATGCAACTTGGGTGCCGGATAGAGAAGAGGAGGAAAGTGAGGGTGAGGCACAACTCCAAAGAGGCAGCCATCATGGAAGAGTAGAGAGTAGCCACCCTATTCCACTAGATTGTGGAGCTGTCATCTTCTGGCCCGCTTCCCACAGCTCAGCTGTTTGGGCCTTTTTTTGTGCAGCCAATCGCACTGTTGCAATTTGCAAACTTTGCCTCAAGCACATCAAGCGTGGCAAAAACACCAGCCATTTGGGTACCACATTCTTAACAAGGCGTTTAACCTCCCACCACTCAGCTCATTGGCAAGAGTACCTGAAAGCCACACAAAAGGGACACAATTCTGCTCACTCCTCACCTTTCTGGTCTACCCCGCTATACCTCATGACCTCCTCAGCAGCCTCCACTGACATAGATGATGTCAGGAAGCAGGGTCCAGAAGCCTGTGCGCGGGTGCACTAAGCGTGTGCACGCGTGTATGCGCCAGCATTGGCACCAAACGGCCCATTTAAGCAGGCAGCACCCTGCAACCAGTGCTGGCCATTCTACAGCATTCCAGTGTCCCACAGTGATCTGTTCTGAGACTTCCTGTTTATCTGTGTCCCGGCTTGACTGTATCTGCTTGAACTCTCCCTGCACCGACCCCCGGCTTGCCTACAACCATCCTTCTGCCTGACCCCCTTGTACTTTAAATGCCCACCTGTTGCTGGACCTGCTTGCACCCGACCACCCGACTGCCTGCTCTTTCTGTACTGCTCTGCCCGCATGCTATTGACCCGGCTTGTATCACCACTCTTCAGTCTTGCACGAACCTCTGGACGACATCTCACCACCATCTGTGTCCAATCCAGCCCTCGTGCACCCCTGCACTCTAGAAATCCCTGTCTGCTCTATCAGGGGTTCTGGAACCAGAACCGCAAGAGAGGTTGCCCACTGCATAAGTCAGACTCCACCATCAGGTACGTGACAAATGATGGTATAGCGTAGGGTGTTCCAGGTCCTTGCATCACGTCTGCCAATAGCACACCACCAGCTGTAGACTACAGCAGGCAGATTTCTCTGCTCCATCCGCTGCAGTCAAAAAAAATACAGTCACTGCTACCCACATGCCCAGTGTCTAAATTCAAGCTGTCAAAGCTGCTGGCTTTACAACTCCTGCCTTTCAGTCTGGTGGATTCTGCCCCCTTCTGTAAATTTGCAGAATGTGCTGTACCACAATGGCAGGTTCCCAGTCGCTATTTCTTTTCATGTAAGGCTATTCCAACTCTCTAACATCATGTGGAAGGCAATGTTGTGGCATCATTGGGCAAGGTAGTCAGCCACAAGGTCCACATTACTGCTGACACGTGGTCCAGCAAGTATGATCAGGGACGACATATTTTGTTCACAGCACACTGGGTAACTCTGCTTGCAATTCTGAAGGATGCAGGACAGGCCTCAGTGCTGCAGCTTGTTGTGCCTCCATGTCTCCATACAGATAGTGGTGATGATGCAGGATTTGTCAGCTCCACCCCCTCCTTCTCCTCCTTCATGCCTTCCTTTGCTGAATTGTCCCATGGACTACAAGTACCCCCTAAGCATTCAAGGGTCTATTCAATGAGTCAGCCTGAAAGGTGCCATGCAGTGCTTCAGCTGGTCTCTAAGGCACAGGAGCCACACTGGAGCAGAAATTCTGGCAGCTCTGCAGGGGCAGACCCCAAAGTGGTTCATGCCACACTAGCAGGAGCCAGGAATGGAGGTGTGCGATAATGGCACAAACCTCCTGTCTGCCCTCAGACAAGGAAAGTTGAAACATGTGCCATGCCTGGCACATGTCCTCAATTTGGGGGTGCAGCATTTTTTAAATAGGTACCCAGGGTTGGAAGATCTGCTGAAGCAGGCCAGACGAGTCTGTAGCCATTTCAGGAAGTCATACACTGCCAGTGCTTAGTTGGCTGAAATTCAGCGGGAATTCCACCTGCCTGTAAACTGCCTAATTTGTGACATGCCCACCAGGTGGAACTCGACTTTGGCAATGCTGCAGCAGCTGCACATGCAGCAGAGGGCCGTCAATGAGTACCTGTGTGAGTATGCTACAATGACAGGCTCAGGCCTTTTTTCCCCACACCAATGGCCGATGATAAAGGATGCATACACTGTACTGTCACCATTTGAGGAGGCCACAAGGATGTTAAGCCATGACAATGTATGCATCAGTCTGCTGGAGCTGAATTTACATGGCATTATGGACAGGGCACTCAAGGCAGCGCAGCGGGAAGAAGAGGAGAATTTCCTTTCCTCTGAAGGCCCATTTTATGCAGACACCATTCTTCCTACACCCAGAACACACAAGAGCAGGGAGAGGAGGAGGAGAAAGAGGATTCTGACAGCTTTGGAGGCATTGAAGCAGAGCAAGACATATGTCAACCCTTAACAGATGGTTTCCCATCCCCAGGACCCTTGGGAGTAGTACGTGGCCAGTAGGAGGCAGTTGCAGATACTGTAATCCTCAGTGACCCAGAGGAATCTGCTTCTCATGCCTCCGCAAACTTGCGGTGCATGGGCTCCCTCATTCTTCAAAGCCTGTAAAAGGTCCTGTGAATATGTGGCATCAAGAAGAAGGATCACTATTGGTTAGCAACCCTACTTGACCATCATTACAAGGGGAAAGTCTTGGAACTCCTCCCGTCCCAACAGAGGGAGCAGAAGATGAAATCTCTTGAGGACACCTTAAAGTGGAGTTTATGTAACACCTTTCCTGACTCTGGTAGGAAAAGTCTTGTGGAAAACATTGTTTTGAGACTTCTGTGGGTCAAGAGAAGAGTGGTGGAGAAGGGGGCCGCCTCAGTGATGTCTTTTAAAATGTTTTAATCCTCTGCGCCCAGGGCTGTCAGCTTCCATATCCCAGCGGCAGCGTCTTCATCATATGGTGGGAGATTATCTAGAAATAAAAACAGATATGGAGAGCTTTCCAGTTGATGATCCACTGGTTTACTGGGTCATGAGAATAGACCACTCGCCAGAAATGCCCAGTATGACATAGAGCTGCTGGGCTGCCATGCATCCAACATGCTTTCTGGATCTAGAATCTCTGAAAGACTGTCTAGGCTGCCTAGCTTTTTGGGTGTTGATTTCATCTAGAATATTTTTTTTGGTGTAGGTTTCATGGGCACAACTAACACCCAAGTACCAATTTTTCCACACCTGTTTGACAGGTGTATATCATTGCAATTTTTGACAGCAAAGCCAATTCTTGCTTTCATCAAGAGTACCTCAATAGGGTTATGATGTAAAGGCACCACCGACACCCAAAGCCCAATTTTTCCTGCACCTTTTACTTCTATCCAAAATCTGTGAAAGAGACACCTGAGTGAACTAAATTGTGGCCTCATCATACAGACTGGCTCCCCAAGCCGTTGTTTATAAAATAAAGAAAGCTTGAATTGAAAATGTCATTTTTTTGTCTTTATAAATGTCATTATTGCTGCAGAAGGTGCTATAAACGGTACAGATGTGCCACATTATAGACAGATTAAGGGGACCCCCAGGCACTATATTTAAAAGAATTTCTCATTTTTATTGTTATTTCCCATTTTGATGGTTTTACTTTAAGCATCGTTTTTTTGATGGTTTTACTTTAAGCATCAGTAAATCACTGCTCATTTAAAAATTATGTGTTTTACAAACATTTTTTTCATTGATACATGTCCCCCAGGGCAGTACCCGGGCCCCCATAACCATTGTATGCCCAATTACTTGCATATAAGCCTTCAAAATAGTCACTTTTGATTTTTCCAGTTCGGGTCCCATAGATGGGGTTCATATTTCTGTTCCAAACTTTTGCGATGTTCAAAAGTTCTGCCGCAAACCGAACGGGGGGTCGTTCGGCCCATCGCCACATAACAGAGTGCCACAAGTTTAAAACCTCCCAGGATACTTTGGAAGTCACTGAAACACACACTAAAAGACCTTTGCCTAGTAGTTTGATTAAAGCATAGGTATTTTTGTAACAAAGTATAGGTAATTTTGTAACATTTAAAAATATAACAAAACATTGATGGCCATTATAAACAAGCAAGTATGACATTTCAAATCATACAGATACAATGTATTGATTTCAAATTATTATTTGAAAATTATATTTTGAAAAATGGGATTGTATTACCAAAAAAAATAAATGTATTTCAAAAGCAGAATTACATTAAGTCAATAGACACACCACACAACATCAAATAGTAATTGAATGTGATACAAAAGAGCATAAAGGGAAACAGTGACAATGCAGAGTTTTCATAAATTAGTGTAATTACAACATTGATCTGCTTCAGGTGTGGTTTAATTAAAAAACTGATTCATTCCCAGGAGGACAAGGAATACTAGTGTATGGGCGTATGTGTCAATTAACATTGTAGAAACCATAATTAGACACAATGAAGACTCAAAATTCAATTTCTTCAGTAATGTTATCTCCTATCATTTGCCTACGCTTTAAGCTTTACAACTGGATTTATTTGCCACATCTTGGTACATATCGAAAAAAGCCAACTCCTTTTTATTTATGATGATTGATGTTTCCTCTAAAAAAGTTAATCTACTGTGGTTTTATTTCTTTGTTTTCTTGCTGTTTTGGAAAGGAGCTATGCTGTGCTTATAGATAATCGTTCTTCATTGAGACTTCCATGACTGTGACTTATGTTAAAGGGTTGAAAAACTAATTTAAAGTGATTGTAAAGTCTAGTTTTTTTTAAAATAACAAACATGTCATACTTACCTCCTCTGTGCAGTTGGGTTTGCACAGAGGAGCCGGATCCTCCTCTTCTCCTCTTTGCGCTGCTCTTAGCCCCTCTCTCCTGTCGAGTGCCCCCCCACAGCAAGCAACTTGCAAAGGGGGCACCCGAGCTGCAGCGCCCTGTGTCCATTTAGACACGGAGTTGCAGTTTGAACCCACCCCTTCTCTCCTCTGATTGGCTAACAGAATTTGATTGACAAATGTGGGAGCCAATGGCGCCGATGCTGTGTCTCAGCCATTCAGGAGGAGAGTCCTGGACGGCCAAGGGAATTGTGGACATTGCTGGGCAGAGAAGGAGCTTGGGTAAGTATTAGGGGATGCTGGGGAGGCTGCTACACACAGATCTTTTATCTTAATGCATAGAGTGCATTAGTATAAAAAAACATTTTGACTTTACAACCACTTCAATACAGGACGTTTATACCCCCTTCCTGCCCAGACCAATTTTCAGCTTTCAGCGCTCTCACACTTTGAATCTCAATTACTCTCTCATGCTACACTGCATCCAAACAAAATTTGTATCATTTTTTTCACACAAATAGAGCTTTCTTTTGGTGGTATTTAAGAACCTCTGGGTTTTTTATTTTTTGCGACATAGTTGAAAAAAGTGCAAACATTTTGAAAAAAAAAACCACTTTTTTTAGTTTCTGTGATAAAATTTTACAAATAAGTAATTTTTGTCCATAAATTTTGGCCAAAACCTATACTGCTACCTATCTTTGGTAAAAATAACCCAAATAAGTGTATATTATTTGGTCTGTGTGAAAGTTATAGAGTCTACAAGCTATGGTGCAAATCATTGAAAATTGATCACACCTGATGCACTGATGGCCTATCTCATTTCTTGAGGCCCTGAAATGTCGGGAAAGTACAAATACCCCCCAAATTACCCCTTTTTGAAAATTAGACATTCCAAGGTATATAGTAAGAGGCATGGCGAGTTTTTTGAAGTTGTACTTTTTTCCCACAATTCTTTGGAAAATTATGAAATTATTATTATTTTTTTTTTGCACAAAATTGTCAAAACAACAAGTTATTTCTCACACACAGCATATACATACTTCCAATTACACCCCAAGATACATTCTGCTACTGTCCCCGAGTATGGCGATACTACATGTGTGAGACTTTTTCACAGCCTGACCACATAGAGAGGTCCAACATGCAGGGAGCACCGTCATGCATTCTAGGAGCAGAATTTTCACATCTAATTTCCTAACGACATATTACACTTTTGAGGGCCCTGGAGCACCAGGACAATGGAATTACCCACAAAATGACCCCATTTTGGAAAGCAAACATCCCAACATATAATTTATGAGGCATTATGAGTCTTTTGAATGGTTAATTTTTTTCCACAAGTCTTCGAAAAACGTGGAAAGAAAATGAAAACGCTTTTATTTTTACACAAAGTGGTCAATTTATAAGTTATTTCTAAAACATAGCATGCACATAGCAAAAATTACCCCCCAAAATATATTCTGCTACTCGTCCCGAGTATGGCAATACCACATGTGTGAGACTTTTTCACAGCCTGACCACATAGAGAGGTCCAACATGCAGGGAGCACCGTCATGCATTCTAGGAGCAGAATTTTCACATCTAATTTCCTAACGACCTATTACACTTTTGAAGGCCCTGGAGCACCAGGACAATGGAATTACCCA
>BLSH010021057.1:79279-90368 GCA_018402905.1 Glandirana rugosa
CCGGTCCCACACTTTTTCAGAGTGTGTACACCATAGCGGTATGAGCCCTGCTCATCGTCTTATATAAAACCACCCATTAAAAACGATACATGTACGATACACAATCTTTATAGAATATTTACACTTTTGAAGGCCCTGGAGCACCAGGACAATGGAATTACCCACAAAATGACCCCATTTTGGAAAGCAAACACCCAAACGTATAATCTATGAGGCATTATGAATCTTTTTAATGGTTCATTTTTTTTCACAAGTCTTGGAAAAACGTGGAAAGAAAATGAAAACGCTTTTATTTTTACACAAAGTGGTCAATTTATAAGATATTTCTAACACATAGCATGTACATAGCAAAAATTACCCACCAAAATATATTCTGCTACTCGTCCCGAGTATGGCGATACCACATGTGTGAGACTTTTTCACACCCTGGCCACATACAGAGGCTGAACATGCAGGGAGCACCGTCAGGCGTTCTAGGAGCATAAATTACACATAAAATTTCATTCATACCTATCACACTTTTGAAGGCCCTGGGGCACCAGGACAGTGGAATTACCCCCAAAATGACTCCATTTTGGAAAGCAAGCACCCAAGGTATATTCTATGAGGCATGGGCTGCAGATAGGTACTCGGGTACTCTAATGGGCTGCAGATAGGTACTCAGGCATTTGGATGGGCTGCAGATAGGTACTTGGGTACTTTGATGGGCTGGAGACAGATACTCGGTTACTTAGATGGGTTGGTGACAGGTACTCGGGTAATCTGAAAGGCAGGTGACAGGTACTCGGGTACTCTGATGGGCTGGTGAGAGGTACTCGGGTACTCTGATGGGCAGGTGACAGGTACTTGGGTACTCAGGTGGGCAGGTGACAGGTACTCGGGTGGGCAGGTGACAGGTACTCGGGTACTCTGATGGACAGGTGACAGGTACTCAGGTACTCTGATGGTCTGGTGACAGATACTCAGGTACTCTGATGGTCTTGTGACAGGTACTCTGATGGTCTGGAAGTGAAAATTCTAACAGAATGTGCATTTTCTAAACAGTATATAAATGTGAAGACAGCATATATACATGTAAAACTTATGCAGGGAGATTTGTTTCATCTCTGTGTATCATCTGAGGCGGTTCACTTCACTAGGTATATGTGAGGGTTTGCATCCACTTTAAACTATTGAAACCATAGCTCCCAACTCTCCCTGATTTGGAACAAAGTCCCTCTGTCCCTCTTTCCTCTTCATTTGTCCTTCATTTTGGTCTGATCTACTGTATATAGTAGTATATAAAATACACTACTTATCACTTATCAAAAAGTGTTTCCCAGTGCTAAATCTTTCATCCAGTTTCTAAATTGCTGCATTTGAAAATTCAAAAAGCCAGCATAAAGAAATAGTAGTGGTAAAAAAAGCACTTGTGGGTTTAACTATTTTTTTTGTATATTTCTCTTTTAAGGGGGTGTGGCTGTCCTATGCCTACATCCTTTTGCTAATTGATGTCCCTCATTCTCATCTCAAAAAGCTGGAAGGCATGTTGAAACCAATGTACAGACTAATAGCCAGGTAACAGTATTTTTTAGGAGAAAGTAATCAATGGCAGCAGGTTTACATAAACACATTTACAAAATAAGGCTTACAGGCAGGGGATGCTATAAACACAAGCCCACATGTTACAATCTTACGTCTTCCTTTGGGCCAAACTCCTGTCCAAAACTGATGTAATAATATACAGTATCTCACAAAAGTGAGTACACCCCTCACATTTTTGTAAATATTTTATCTTTTTATGTGACAACACTGAAGAAATGACACTTTTCTACAATGTAAAGTAGTGAGTGTAGAGCTTGTATAACAGTGTAAATTTGCTGTCCCCTCAAAATTACTCAACACACAGCCATTAATGTCTAAACCGCTGGCAACAAAAGTGAGTACACCCCTAAGTAAAAATGTCAAAATTGGGCCCAAAGTGTCAATGTTTTGTAGGGCCACAATTATTTTTCAGCTCTGGCTTAACCCTCTAGGGCATTGAGTTCACTAGAGCTTCGCAGGTTTCCACTGGAGTCCTCTCCCACTCCTCCATGATGACATCACAGGGCTAGTGGATGTAGAGACCTTGCACTCTTCCATTTGAGGATGCCCCACAGATGCTCAATAGGGTTTAGGTCTGGAGACATGCTTGTCCAGTCCATCACCTTTACCCTCAGCTTCTTTAGCAAGGCAGTGGTCATCTTGGAGGTGTGTTTGGGGTCGTTATCATGTTGGAATACTGCCCTGCAGCCCAGTCTCCGAAGGGAGGAGATCATGCTCTGCTTCAGTATGTCACAGTACATGTTGGCATTCATGGTTCCCTCAATGAACTGTAGCTCCCCAGTGTCGGCAGCACTCATGCAGCCCCAGACCATGACACTCCCACCACCATGCTTGACTGTAGGTAAGACACACTTTTCTTTATACTCCTCACCTGGTTGCCACCACACACGCTTGACACCATCTGAACCAAATAAGTTTATGTCGGTCTCATCAGACCACAGGACATGGTTCCAGTAATCTATGTCCTTAGTCTGCTTGTCTTCAGCAAACTGTTTGCAAGCTTTCTTGTGCATCATCTTTGGAAGAGGATTCCTTCTGGGACGACAGCCATGCAGAGCAATTTGATGCAGTGTGCAGCATATGGTCTGATCACTGACAGGCTGACCCCCCCCCCCCACCCCTTCAACCTCTGCAGCAACGCTGGCAGCACTCATAGGTCTATTTCCCAGAGACAACCTCTGGAATTTGACGCTGAGCACGTGCACTCAGCTTCTTTGGTCGACCATGGCGAGGCCTGTTCTGAGTAGAACCTGTCCTGTTAACCGCTGTATGGTCTTGGCCACCGTGCTGCAGCTCAGTTTCAGGGTCCTGGCAATCTTCTTATAGCTTAGGCCATCTTTATGTAGAGCCAAAATAATTTTTTCCAGATCCTCAGAGAGTTCTTTGCCATGAGGTGCCATGTTGAACTTCCAGTGACCATTATGAGAGAGTGACAGCGATAACACCAAATTTAACACACCTGCTCCCCATTCACACCTGAGATCTTGTAACACCAATGAGTCACATGACACCGGGGAGGGAAAATGGCTAATTGGGCCCAATTTGGACATTTTCACTTAGGGGTGTATTCACTTTTGTTGCCAGACATTTAGATATTAATGACTGTGTGTTGAATTATTTTGAGAGGACAGAAAATGTACACTGTTATACAAGCTGTACACTCACTACTTTACATTGTAGCAAAGTGTCATTTTTTCAGTGTTGTCACATGAAAAGATATAATAAAATATTTACAAAAATGTGAGGGATGTACTTACTTTTGTGAGATACTGTATGTATGTTATATATAACAGAATTTCCTGTGTAAAAACTTGGTCAACCAGGTTGACCATGATTGATTGATTTGTAGAGAACATAATTGTGCAACACTTAAAGTAGAACTATAGGCAAAACTTTTTTTTTCATTTTGGATAGCGCAAGGGAAGGTTATAACCCCTGTCAGATTTTTTTCTGCCATCTGTGTCCCATTGCAGAGATTTCCCTTCACTTCCTGTCCTATAGCCAAACAGAAAGTGAGAGGAAATCCCTGCAAATTAAGGGAATTCCTTGGGAACCCCCGGTGTCCCCGTTGGAAGATTTCCCCTCTATTACTTTTCTGGGGACAACCCAAAATCTAGATTTTCTTTTACGTTCACTTTCAATGATAATGGTAAACAGGACAAATAGAAAGGGTGAATCTCTTGAACGGGGGCAGAGACAGCATTAGAAACTGACAGGTAATCTAATCCCGCTCTACTCTAAAAAAAGTTTTGCCTTTAGTTATACTTTAAACATGCCAAGCTAATATTGAATATTTTAAATATGTCGAGGCAGTGGACTTCCTATTTTTTCAATAAATTAGCCTGTATACACAATCTAAAAGTTTTTGGAATGTTTTACTGTTTATATTATACTGATATATTATTATCTCCATGTACATAAGTCATTGTGGTTTCTATCCACAGTCCAATTTACAAAACAGACTCCCTTCACATCGCAGTCCCATTCCCATTTACAGCACAGTCCCCTCTTTAAAGCAGTCCCACTGTGCCCTCTGTTTCCCCTCACATAACAGTGCCCATTTACATTGCAATCCCCTTCACATCACAGTGCCCATTTTACATTTGTTTCTTTACATCACAGTGCCCTCACATCACAGTGCCCTCGCATCACACTGCTCTCATATCACAGTGCCCCTTTCTACAACATGTAAGGTCTAAAGTTGCAGCGCTAGAAATAAAACAAGGTAACAGGACTAATCAAAGTTCTTAATGAAGTCCATATATGAGTCTGCAGGATGAGAAGATCCCCACACCAGCTTGCATGTTAGAAGATGGAAAGATCACGCCACACCATAGTGCCCAGCAGCAGCAGCAAGTCTCCTTACCAGATTACCTAAAGAGATTTCAATCCTTTAATACATTTATGACTATTTCTATTTCTCTTGATCCCCAATTTTTCAATGTCCTTTAATACCAGGTCTTTAAAGACTGTGATAGAAGGGGGAACGTTACCAGGGGGGTTAAACAACTAAGCATTTGTTAAGCCTGTATTTCCAATACCCCCTATAGCACTTTCCCTAGTTCTGGGGGGTTTAGACAAAAGATACCTTTGTATATTAATTTTTCGAATATACCTCTGAACGTCAATAAATGCTATGAATTTATTCAAGGTTTTATCGGGGGCAAACTTTAGCCCATGATTGAACACAAATTTTTCAGGTTCAGTAAGTACCTTAGAGCTCAAGTTAAATATACCACTGTCCTTTACACTCTCCTCTTCTATCTTTAGGAACCTGTTCCCCCCTCTAGTCCCTCTTTTGGTTCTCCACCCTGTTTGTTCTTTAGAGTGCCTTTGGGAAAAAAATGATTAGGCTGAGGAGGGCCATTGTTCACATATGTGTCTTCTGGGCTCATGATAGCCCGGACTCTCCCATTGTGAAGATGTTACTGTATTCAATCCATTCCTGGGAGTATGATATTCGGAGTGTTGAGTGATATACCGTCCATCATAATCATAATCATAATCCTCATCATCATCCCTCCTGAGGGATCCATAATGATTATGGGTCTGTACATCAACCTGACAGGGAGGTGCCCCCTGGTTTCTATGTGTATTACCACGAAAATTGCCTCTTTGCGGACCCAATTTTGGGCCAGGGCAGACAGGGTGATCTCCCCCCAACATAGTCCACCAACCTCTAGGGGTATGTGTGTTGGAATTTCTTTCAAGGGATGGTTGGACCAATGAGCTCCCTTGTGCAAAGAAAGGGCCTGGTGTAGAGGGCTGAGTGGCTCCTCCACTAGCCGCTTCTGCCCTCTTCACCTGCTATTTAAACACTCTATTATCTTTAAAATCCTCCTAAATCCTGAAGTATTTCTTTCTTTTTTTATTCCCTTGTTCTCTTTCCTCTTTCTCTAGTACCTTTTTCAGTCCATCAGATTTTAGCTTATACTCCTCCAATTCTTTATATTGAGAACGTTTTTCTTTAAGATCCAAGATTTCTTCATCTATTTTCTTTAACTTATCCCTTTTTCTATCGATTAAGAATCGAATAAGACCAAGTCCTATTTCATTAAAATATCTGAACCATCCCGGTAAGTTATGTTCATCTTCCTACGGGGATAATTCAAACCTCAAGCTCCTTGGGACAATATTATCCCTAAGACATTGCTCAAGATAAGCAATGTCCCAATTACTATGCAGTTTGGTATTCATGAGATTTTTCAATCTCATGAACATACCTCCCATGTCAGAACTTTGCTGAATCTCAGCTCAATTAAAGACGCTTCCAAAGTCATGGACATGGGAGCTTCTGAATTCAAAAACATCCATCATAAAAACAAACGAAAAAAGCAGCAAATATAGGATCAATAACAATACAGTGTACAAAAAAGTGTGTGTTATCCACGCTAGATACCAGTAGATAAGCAGCTAGCAAATTGCTGATCTACTAAAACCAGTATGTAAGATCAAGAATTGCAGCGCTAGAAATAAAACAAGGTAACATGACTAATCAAAGTCCATAATGAAGTCCATATATGAGTCTGCAAGATGAGAAGATCACAACACCAGCTTGGCAAGCAAGCATATAGGTACATGTCTTTCTCAAGTAAGCTCAGAGATTCATCTGGCCAGCAGACATAAAGTGTATCACCAATGAAGGATCACCAACATAGAAGCTTCTCTCCTTATCACTTGAGCATTAATAAGCATATGTAGAAGGAAGTGAGGCTAATAGTGAAGCCCGTAAGGTGCATATCATAGACTTTATTAAAAGCTCTACTCACATTACATCGGTGAAAACAATCTTGTTCATGTAGATTCAAAATTGCGGTTCCTGAGCATGCTGGACATGGGATAGCATCAACTGACGCGTTTCATCCAATGGGATTTCGTCAGAGGCGTGGTCAATCCCACCCAGCACGCATGTAAATACTCAAGATCTGGAAATACATTGTGGAGTGCACAGCGTCACCATCAGGTGCGTTCCACACACAAGAAACAGGAAGTGATCAAGTCCCCTTAGTATATCCGTTCTGTGAGTTATCATAAACTGCCACCCAGCAACCAAACTTTTTGTCATAACAATAAAAATGGCCCGGTAATGCATTTTGCTAACGCTGCTATGCAAAAACCAGAATGCATCTCAAAAGCGAAAATAAATACAGTAGTTAAAAACTTATATAAGAACACTGAAGCTCAAGTTTTATATCATTAAGAGAAAGACAAGAGAAAAAAACTACTGCGCTAAACCAGATCTAGTAATACGTGAGGGCCAGCAGCAACCAGGAAAGTACTAACCTCGTACCCAACCCAATAATGATTAAAAAAAAATGGTCGCGCTATTGAACAATAGAAAATGAACCTAATAAATTTACAGCAATGTAGTAATACAAAGAAAATCAATCAAATACAGAAAAGCATAAGGCTTGGTGAAACGTGAATATTAGTCACTCATTGTAAATCCAAAATTATGTGGTATAAAGGGATCCACATCAATCATCAAAAAAGTTCAGACTGGAAACAAACACAGATATATATTCAGAAACCACCACGTGAAGAGCAGGGCATGTTGTGACACCTCCACCTCTTATTTAATGGCAGCTTACCAGATGTAGGCGCAATAAAGCGCATTGGCTGTGTTGGAAATTATGAATTTATAATATTATTTTGAATAATATTGTGCTCTGAAATATATTAAATATATGTTAGTTATATTTGTGAATGTTATTTGAATGTGCTTTTGGACAGAGAAAATGTTGTATGTGCAATTCTATTTCAAAACTCATGTGAAGTAAGGAGGGGTCATGTGTGATCTCTCCTTATGGACTAAGACCATATAAGTAGGTATAGGTTACTTTGAAAAGAGCTGACCTAAGGTTTTTAAACAGTATAAGAATTTGTGACTTCGTGATGTTAGCTAGGAAGGGTAGGAAGAGAGATGGAGGATATGGAAGCCTACATTCTTGGAGACGTGACGTGAACACCTGTCAGAACTCTTCCTCCTCCTGACTGACATCTGAAGCCATACCATATCTCATCATAGACTTCATATTATGTTCGTAAGTTTGTCTGATGTTATGTTATGAAGAATAAACCAAAAAAGATTTTCTAATGATGTCGTTCATTCAAGAAGAGTTCTTCGATGAAAGCTGAGAAAGGATTTTCAACATCATGGTGGAAGAATGCGGACACGCATATAGATTGTTTAATCTTGACGCCTGTTTACGATCTTGCTACAAAAAGTGAGTTTTTATGTCTGTTTTCTCACCTGTCAATAGCTTGTATGTTTTAGCAAGCAGAAGAAAAAAAAAAAAAACCATCACAGTTCGGTCAGTGTCCCACTATTTTTAAAGATAAAAGGATTTCCGGTTTGAAGCGTAACATTACGGCGTGGAGGATTCTGCCAAGGTCACGGGACACAATCAGGGATACTGATTGCTAACTAAGGTACGTGAAAGTTTTCACGGTATATCAGGCTTGGATAGTCTGAGGAAAAAAAATGTGACATCTCCACGTTATTAAAAAGCCACCATTGAAGGAATATTTGGCAGATATTCCCTTTGGAGCAATGGCAAGTTTGGAAATCAGACACTGAAAAAAAATAGGGACGGACGCTCAGGACAAAAGATAATCAGACACTTTTCTTTAAGGAAACCAAACAGATGGAAGTCAACAGGTATTTCAAAATAAGAACAGGAAAGAGCTTCAAAGAAGAAAAAAGCTTACACACACATGGAACGAAAGAACAGACAACGGAACGACAGAAAAGTCAACAGAACAACAGAAGACAAAATGTAACATCTCAAGACAAATGGACTGCTCGCCTCTTGTTTTTTTAAGCGCGCATAAGAACTATCATTCTAAACAAGGGTGAGTGTTTGTTTTAAGAAAGATAATGGCTTAAGCTCAGGAGTAAAAATGAGTCCCTATAATATCGGGAGAAATTATACCATCAAAATATGCTATATAGACATGCAGTAGATTAATTGAACAAGCTAGCATGAGAATAAGTTGTTTAATACAGAAATAACTAAGTTTAATGCTGCATGTAAATTATTGTTATGAATATATAAAGCCTTACAGTCAACATACAAGGGGCAGAAAAAAGTTTAAGAAAAATCAATGTATTTAGTTGGAATAAGAACTGTATGTAAACTACATGATGGAAAAGAACATGATATGGTTGCAGGAAATAGTTAATGGCTTAACAATTTTTATGAAAAATGTAAAATTTGAAATTTGGTAATTAAATTAAAGGTAAAGACGATGATTGGGAAAGAATTTTCTCGGGGAATTGGCCAATCACAGTTTATGGGGTAACTCAATCTGTGAGTTTCACGAGATTGTTCTCTTAATTAATCAATTGTCTTTGCTATAATAAGAAAAGTCATATTGAACAGCAGTGTACATGATTTTTAGCAGATGTACAATCAAAATCTGATAAAAAATGTTAAAAATGTTAAAAAAGATAGAAACGAGATTGTTACTGATTGTACAACAATTGTACAATGTGTGGTAACTAAGTCTTACAATGAACAGACCAACTGTAATAGATCATTCTTTGTGACAGTACTACCAGCTCGTAAGAAGAAGCCTAGATCCAGTTACATACTAATTAGCTACTCATCTTAAAATAGTTGGAGTAGAGTACAACACATTTTTCTGTTAACCTTCAGAGATGTGGAAAAGAGTCCCAAGAGATACAAATATATATTTAAATTATTGTTTACTAATGTAATTGTTTTAATACATTATCTTGAGAATTCATTAATGTTTTTCAGGCAAGCATTTGTTGGGGAAAATTTTAATGAATTACTAAAGCATATAGAGGATAAAGGTCAGATATATTTAATAAAATGAGAGGCCTTGTATACAATCATTTAAATATCTAAAAGAAAGTCTTTATAAATTTGGTATTTTTGACTAATATAAAGATCTCTCTCTCAATTATTTTACATGCAAATGTAAGTAAGAGATAAGAAAACTTTATAAAAGCTAGTGCTGTTACAAATGTTAGTGTATTGTCCATTGCTGTGAAGTTTTACACCATTTGTTTTTAAGACATCTTGTGTTACACGGAGGGTGTTTTTAAAGGGAAAACAGGTGTTAATTCACAAGCCTGGCCAAAAGTGACAACTGAATGTTAAAAAGGGTTTGTCGGTTTAAGTAGGGAATAAATATTTTTTGGGTTAAACTAATACAGTGTGAGAGACAGGGTCACATTTGAGTAATTACATATTTTCCAAATTTTAAGTGTACACTTGTTGGAAAGGTTTCCTGTGCTTCTATATAAGGCGCCATATATCGGCACAGTGGAATTTATAAAATTACTGAACACGTTTGAATTTGAGTATTTGGTTGACAGGGTGACAATCACTCACACTGTATGATAGATGTTAGTTTTAAAAGTAATCTTATTTCAAAATGATCAAATTTCTTTTAGAAATAAGAATATAGAAAAAAAAACACAAGAATTTGATTAAATTATTGTATAAGATTTAATGTAGTCACAGGAGAACGAGGGGGATTAAGAAGATAAAAATAATAATATTGTAAACAAAATAGTGAATAGAATTATTTTTAAATGTAGATATTCTTTTTACATATCCAGATACCAGATTGATTTTTTTTTAAGCTAATGAGAGAAATTCTGAAATACTCATTTTAGAGCACTTTTGTTCTCAAACTTCAGAATTTTGTTTTATTTGTTTATAAAACAACTCATAAGAATTAAATAAGTGAATATATATAATATATTATAAAAATATATATTACTGATGGATTTGGCAATCTATATAGATTGATTATATGAGTTTTCTTTACCAGCTAAAGGTGGATACAAGTATGTTTTTTTTAGTTAATTTATTTATATAAATTAATTGAATTCTAGCAATAGATAATATTGTTTTACCAAAGTTAAAATTGTTATGAACTTATGTCATATTCCATTGGGGTTGGATGTCAAACCATGGAATCAGACAATAGTTTTAATAAGGACATATATGCAATTTTAGGTATTTAGTAAAACATGTTATGTTTCTTATCATCTTTAAGGCCTCATACACACGGGCGTTTGCAGAAAAATAAGCAAAACGCCGGGCCTGACGTCAGGGGAAAAAACTGACGTTTTGCTTGGCGTTTTGCATTGACGTCAATGGACGTTTTTTCACGCCAGCTTTTTGCGGCGTTTTCTGCCTCTATTCAAAATCAATGGTTCCCTATGGGAGCCCATTGATTTGAATAGAAGCCGCACCAGAAGTCGGATCGCGGCGATCCGACTTGCGGCGCGACTTGTGTGCCGTGTCTTAAAGGGGACCCCCGCAAAAAAAATTTGCGTGGGGTCCCCCCCCAGAGCATACCAGGCTCTTCGATCTGGCAGGGATTTTGAGAGGAGCCCCCCACGCCGAAAAAAAACGGCGTAGGGTCCCCCCAAAATCCATACCAGACCCTTATCCGAGCACGCAGCCTGGCAGGCCAGGAAAGGGGGTGGGGACGAGCAAGCGGCCCCCCCCCTCCTGGA
>BLSH010021057.1:108178-122620 GCA_018402905.1 Glandirana rugosa
CGTCTTTATCGTCGGAGATCTACGAAGGATATCGGACATTACTCACAGACCTAAGGCCTACTTACATAAAACCTGGTAAGGAGGAATGTTTTATAGAGGTCAAGTCAATTCAAACTACGAACGGCTCGTACCTGTCGGGCGAAGTTTAGTGGGGTGTCTACAAGCTACTATAAATCCAGACCCCTGACCCTACCGGTAAGGTCTTGTAACATGAACAAGGAGACGTATTTACGGGCTCATCTAAAACTCGTCACAAAACCCAGCAACAGAACAACTTTATAGGTCGAGGCCGCATTGAAGTTGAAACACTGACTAAGGAGTTGTAATAAATTTGGTGGAGGTTCCATCATGCTGTGGGGCTGTGTGGCCAGTGCCGGTACTGGGAATCTGGTACAAAGTTGAAGGTCACATAGATTCCACTCAATATCAGCAGATTCTTGAAAATAATGTTGAGGAATCAGTCACAAAGTTGAAGTTACGCCGGAGCTGGATATTTCAACAAGACAACGACCCAAAACACTGCTCAAAATCTACTCGGGCATTTATGCAGAGGAACAAGTACAATGTTCTGGAATGGCCATCCCAGTCCCCAGACCTAAATATCATCGAACATCTGTGGGGTGATTTGAAGCGGGCTGTCCATGCTCGGCAAGCATCAAACTTAACTGAACTGGAGATATTTTGTAAGGAGGAATGGTCCAAAATACATTCATCCGGAATCCAGACACTCATTACAGGCTATAGGAAGCATCTAGAGGCTGCTATTTCTGCTAAAGAAGGCTCTACTAAATATTGATGTGATTTTTCTGTTGGGGTGCCCAAATGTATGCACCTGTCTAATTTCGTTTTGATGCATATTGTGCATTTTCTGTTAATCCAATAAGCCTAATTTCACTACTGAAATATTACTGTGTCCTTCAGTTATTTGATAGCTCAAAATGAAATTGCTGATCCAAACACCCAAATATTGTCAGGGGTTCCTAAACTTTTGCAACTGTATATGTATCCATGGACTTACACATGTAACCAACAAAGCTCACAGACTTCTTAAACGTCACTCTGCAGTCTCTTGGTTATAGCGTTGAGTTTCACACCAGTCAGGTGTGTATTTATTTCTTATGACTGGGGGTACAGGCTGTCCTTGATTCTTGCCCTTGATTTGAGAAGCGGGTTTAGAGGCAATTCTGTCAGAGGCCTGGAAGCGGCATGATACCTTGGTTACACAATTTGGCAAGGCCTGATAAAACCCCAAATACATAAGGTGGAAGTGAATAAGAATTTGTCCACATCTGCTAACAAGAAACAGATTAGAACCTTTCCAGACTTTAAAAAATTGACTATAGACAGTTGATTCCAAATTTGGCTGCCTTAGCATCACTGCTGACTGACCTAATCAAAAGGGCAAAATGCTACGTTCAATAACTGGTTACTGATGCAGAAAAAACCTTTCAGAATCTGAACAAGCCTTTTGCCAAGAGCCATTGCTGTCAGCATAAAACTTTCAGGAAGAGTTCTTGGTCCAGATTTATGCTTCCAGTGTAGGTAGGTCTGGAGGGCTGTTTGGTCACAAGCAGTGAGTTTGAAAAGAGTATTGGAGTGGAAAGCTGACGTTGCTAAAAAAAACTTTGGGTTTTAGAGTAAGAGTGCTAAGCTATTAAAGAGAGACTACTGTATGTCACGGATCCCTACAAGGTAAAACTCATTTGCTTTGTGTTTGATGCAATGGTAGTAATTAAACAAGGACAGGATGTCTGAATTACCTCTCTGCGAGCTCCACATTTGAAGCTGATCCCTACATTATTTTTTGCTTTACACAGTTTCAGGAGATGTTGGCAAGCTTTTTAGCAGACATTTTAAATACTCTGGAAACCTGACCTTTTACAAGCCACATAATGATTGAAACAAGTTCTGAATCCCTTCAGAAATTATGAGTTTAAAGACTTCTCATGTGTCACAATTGCTGTCAAAAGCAATGCAATATTTTTTTTTTTTAAATGCTTGTTGGATTGCGTTACACTTTAAAGTTCTCTAGGTACTTGACCTTCTACAGACAACGTAGCCTATGAACACATTTTATTAATATCTTCAGAACTTCTGGGTTTTAAGACTTCCTTGGTGTCATGGTGGCTGTCAAAAGTAAAACAATAAAAATAAAAAATAAATAAAATAATGGCTTTTATTGGATTACACATTAAACTATACAGCTATCTACAAGTGGGCTGCAATATCTTTCCAAATGGCTGCTAAAGATTTAAAACCTAAAGTTTGTTACAGAGCAAGCAGATTGATATTGGCCTTGTCAGAACTAAAGTATATTTTTGAGGAACACCATGTTGACCTGGATATTAATGGGTTACAAATGGTCCAGATGATTTGTGTTTTAGTTTCATATTCTCTCTTCCCTCTGGAAACAAAGGGACATAAATACATTTCTGAGATCTGAGCAACATGTATACCTCTATGTTTTTTTTTACGCTGTAGTGGTTACAATTTTCAAACAAGCTTTGTAAATTTTGTCTATGGAAGAGACTAGACCAGGGAAAAGATAAAGCGCACACAATTGGAGCTAGTGCAATTAGATTTCATTTACATTTTAATGATAAATTTAAATGAAAGCAGAACTTTAACTAATCGTTAGCACAAAAGCTCCAGTTTTATACTCATTTTTTTCCAGTTCTCATAAATTATCCATTTTGTGGTGAAAACTGGCTGACACTGCAGTAGGTCAATGTATATAATGTTTTGTTGTTTTTTGGTTGGTTTGAGGGTGCGGCTGGAACATCCTTAGTTCAATTGGCTGGTAAATGTAGAATTGCCCCTAGCATGTCTCCGACGCCATAAGCTAGAGATCTTTAACCCATTCGCACCTAAGGGTAAACAAATCTTAAAGAAGAACTATGGTCAAAATGAAAAAAACAATATGTTATGTACCTATACAGTCTGTTAAACATCTCACTGGTTGTTTTGCAAAAAACAATAAGGATGTTGAGATATCTACCCTGTCCCCTGTAGCTGAAATCTCTCACATGCATTTCCTTTGAGGAGTCAGCGTTACTTCCTGTTTTTCTAATTGCCTGTTGTCCCCTTTTGCGTGGCTTCCTCTCTGAAGAGCTGTCCTCTGGGGAGGTGTTCTTGTAATCCATGGAAAGCTCAGGCATTGCAATATTCACAGAAGTCCAGATGAGGCTCCACCCACAATCGACCAGTGAAGCCCTCCACTTCCACCTATAGTATCTGTGTACACCCCTCACATGTTTGTAAATATTTAATTATATATTTTCATGTGACAACACTGAAGAAATGACAATTTGCTACGTAACAATGTCAATTTGCTGTCCCCTCAAAATAACTCAACACACAGCCATTAATGTCTAAACTGCTGGCAACAAAAGTGAGTACACCCCTAAGTGAAAATGTCCAAATTGGGCCCAATTAGCCATTTTCCCTCCCTGGTGTCATGTGACTCGTTAGTGTTACAAGGTCTCAGATGTGAATGGGGAGCAGGTGTGTTATATCAATGTTATCGCTCTCACTCTCTCATACTGGTCACTAGAAGTTCAATATGGCACCTCATGGCAAAGAACTGTCTGGGGATCTGAAAAAAAGAATTTTTGCTCTACATAAAGATGGCCTAGGCTATAAGAAGATTGCCAAAACCCTGAAACTGAGCTGCAGCACAGTGGCCAAAACCATACAGCGGTTTAACAGGACAGGTTCCACTCAGAACTGGCCTCGCCATGGTCGACCAAAGAAGTTGAGTGCATGTGTTCAGCGTCATATCCAGACGTTGTCTTTGGGAAATAGACGTATGAGTGCTGTCAGCGTTGCTGCAGAGGTTGAAAGGGTGGGGGGTCAGTCTGTCAGTGCTCAGACAATATGCCACCCACTGTCTCAAATTGGTCTGCATGGCTGTCATCCCAGAAGGAAGCCTCTTCTAAAGATGATGCACAAGAAAGCTTGCTGAAGACAAGCAGACTAAGAACATGGATTACTGGAACCATGTCCTGATGAGACCAAGATCAACTTATTTGGTTCAGATGGTGTCAAGCGGCGTGTGTGGCGGCAACCAGGTGAGGAGTACAAAGAAAAGTGTGTCTTGCCTACAGTCAAGCATGTCAGTGGGAGAGTCATGGTCTGGGGCTGCTTGAGTGCTGCCAGCACTGGGGAGCTACAGTTCATTGAGGGAATCATGAATGCCAACATGTACTGTGACATACTGAAGCAGAGCATGATCCCCTCCCTTTCGGAGACTGGGCCACAGGCAGTATTACAACATGATAATGGCCCCAAACACACCTCCAAGACAGCCCCTGCCTTGCTAAAGAAGCTGAGGTTAAAGCTGATGGACTGGCCAAGCATGTCTCCAGACCTAAACCCTATTGAGCATCTGTGGGGCATCCTCAAACAGAAGGTGGAGGAGCGCAAGGTCTATAACATCCACCAACTCCGTGATGTCCTCATGGAGGAGTGGAAAATGACTCCAGTGGCAACCTGTGAAGCTCTGGTGATTCCCAGAGGGTTAAGGCAGTGCTGGAAAATAATGGTGGCCATGAAAAATATTTACACTTTGGGCCCAATTTGGACATTTTCACTTAGGGGTGTACTCACTTTTGTTGCCAGTGGTTTAGACATTAATGGCTGTGTGTTGAGTTATTTTGAGGGGACAACAAATTTACACTGTTATACAAGCTGTACACTCCCTACTTTACATTGTAGCAAAGTGTAATTTCTTTAGTGTTGTTACGTGAAAAGATAGATAAAATATTTACGAAAATGTAAGGGGTGTACTCATTTTTGATAAATACCGTATGTCCTTCCTTTGCCCGCCCACTGCTCCCTATACAGGCTGCTCCTAGCTTGGCTTGTCTTCTGTCAGTTTACCAATTACCAGAGGAGAACAGGCAGCAAGAAGCACGCAGATTAATAGAAAAATCTGTGTGCAAACTAACCTTTACTGACTTTTGCTGTTTTACATAGCACACACCCAGCTATTGATTGGCAGATGGGTGTGTGTTATGTAAAATAGACTGAGCATGATAGAAGACAGGAGGACTCTGGGAAATGTAGTTTCCTATGGCAGATACAGAAGCTAGGAAATTACATGCTAGCTCTGCTGAACTCCTCCCATCATCACTAGTAGTATACAGCAAAGGAGAACTGGTGGAGGGGTTTAGAGACCACAATTGCAGCTATATAGTAGGAAAATTATCATTTCAGTTATTATGTTTATTACCATGTGCAACTTTCAGGTATTTATATGAAGATTTACTAAAATGTGTATGTTGCCTCTAGTTGTATTTTAATGCCTAAGCACAATTTTACAACTTTGACATGTGTTAGTAAAACCGTACATATCATCACAACTACTTTGTGCATCCTGGTGGATTATACCCTGTTTTTTTCAGGACAAATTGGGCTTTCAGTTGGGGGTAAATGGTAATGGATATCTCATGTTTTTTTTTTTTTATTATCAAAAGAAAACTGGCCCAAAATAGTAAAGAAAAACATTTTTTTTAATTCAGCCGTATATTTATTGCTACTACCATAACCTTCCACCAAAGAACAACCCAAAATAAATTATTCTGCCCCTGATGATTGCAGTGATACCACATATGTGTATGTTATTTGTTGTTTGTACCCACAGTACAGCCCAGAAAAAATAGTGTACATTTTGCTTTTTTTATCCCACCTACACTACACTAACACTGACACTAATTGACACTGATACTAATTAAAAAAAAAAAAATTCTTGTCTAAAAAAATACTGACCTTGGCCTTCACCCAAACACTAACCCTGGCACTGACCTAGATCAAACCTTGATCTTGGTATTTTTCTTATTTTATTTTTTTTATTATTATTTTTTTTTTCACACACTTTTTTTTTCTCTGCAAGGAAAGAGAGAGATATGATCTCTCTTTTATAATCGCAGAGAGAGAAAACATGGGTGGGGGCTTCACATTGCCTGTAGTAGCCAATCAGAGGCCGTTAGTACGGGGCCCGGGTCTCTTGATGTCTCTGTTCTGTAAGCGTGCCATGCAGCGTGCTCCCAGCATAAAGGGAATTACACAAATATTCAGTCCCATGGAAAAAAGTCCAGTCTAATGGGGCCGCATATTTGTGTGAGGTTGGTGTCTAGGGGTTAAAGCAGAAACACAAAACAGAGTTTGCTAGAATGCAGCCGCCCAGCATGAACTTGAACAAAACCTCAGAGAAAAGTAAAAATACTTGTTGTAAACAATACCCCAATCTCTTCTTCTAAAATTCTCTTGGAGCTGAACCCTGAGATTTAAAAAAAATACTTTTGCATTGCCTCCCACCATCCCCCTACGCACACACCGAAAGAAATTGTTAAGTCTAATGGTATAGGAATAAGCATGCTTTGTGATTAGCCTAATACTTATCTTGGTCACCTGTTTACCTCAATGCTTCAGGTTGTAGGTGGGCCCTCATTGTCCTCATCTACAGTACAGAATTATTGTTCTTGTATTGTATGTGATGATGTCAGTGCAAACACAGGCTGGAGTGCCAAAGAGACAAAAAAACAGCCAAGGAATAAATCCAAGGAAAGACCAAGCTCACTTACCTACCAGCTTGCGACCATCCAAATTGACCTGTCTAACAGTATGCGCTAAAAGAGACTCCACAGTGGAAGCACATGCATCTTGATGAGATAGATGAAGGCAGGTGGTGTGGAGGTAGCCCATCCCTCCTATGGTTATAGGGACGCACCAGACACCCAGCAGGTAGCAAAATAACTGCAAAGGTGTTAGTGCATTTCCCCAACCAATATAAAATGTCCAAAAAAAGAGAGAACCACTGCCTCCACCTATAACTGGTCTATGTAGTAAGGAGCATTGGAGGGCAGCAAATAGACAAAAAAACAGCCAAGGAATAAATCCAAGGAAAGACCAAGCTCACTTACCGACCAGCTTGCGACCATCCAAATTGACCATTCTAACAGTATGCGTTAAAAGCAGAGGATTGGTTACACACATTAATTAATGCATGTGTAAGCTGGAGGGCCCCGTCAAGGCTCCCTGCGTTCTCCAGACCTATCTCTAACTAAAGAGACTCCACAGTGGAAGCACATGCATCTTGATGAGATAGATGAAGGCAGGTGGTGTGGAGGTAGCCCATCCCTCCTATGGTTATAGGGACGCACCAGACACCCAAATCCTTGGATTTATTCCTTGGCTGTTTTTTTGTCTATTTGCTGCCCTCCAATGCTCCTTACTACATAGACCAGTTATAGGTGGAGGCAGTGGTTCTCTCTTTTTTGACATTTTATATTGGTTGGGGAAACGCACTAACACCTTTGCAGTTATTTTGCTACCTGCTGGGTGTCTGGTGCATCCCTATAACCATAGGAGGGATGGGCTAACTCCACACCACCTGCCTTCATCTATCTCATCAAGATGCATGTGCTTCCACTGTGGAGTCTCTTTAGTTAGAGATAGGTCTGGAGAACGCAGGGAGCCTTGACGGGGCCCTCCAGCTTACACATGCATTAATTAATGTGTGTAACCAATCCCCTGCTTTTAACGCATACTGTTAGACAGGTCAATTTGGATGGTCGCAAGCTGGTCGGTAAGTGAGCTTGGTCTTTCCTTGCATTTATTCCTTGGCTGTTTTTTTGTCTATTTGCTGCCCTCCAATGCTCCTTACTACATAGACCAGTTATAGGTGGAGGCAGTGGTTCTCTCTTTTTTGGAGTGCCAAAGAGCGGAGCTTTTTGGGGATTAGTCGCACAGAATGTGGGAAGCCTGCTGGAGTGAGGAATAAGATAAGTATTACAGCTTATCCCTCTACCCCTAGACTTAACAAGCATTTAACCCTTGCAGTGTGGGGAGGATGTTCATTAAGGAATTGTGAAAGAATTGTATTTGAAATAAAAGCCCCCCCCAAAGAAAAAGACAAACGAATAGACTAGGATGCTACTCTTAAAGTGTTACTAAACCCACAACACTAAAATCAGTCTGCATATGCAGCATAGCATGCTTGTTATACTCACTGTGGAACTTAAGGGGTTAATCCTCTGCATTTTGTAAAAAGGCTGTTTTATCCTGTATGCATAGATCTTCCCCTGCACCGTCTATCTGGGGCAGTGTTAATTTCGTTGACTAAAACCGACTAAAACATTTTAGTCGACTAACCTAATACCATTTTAGTCGACTAAAATACGACTAAAACTAGAACAATTGAAATTACTAAAATATGACTAAAACTAAAATGCCATTTTAGTCAAATGACTAAGACTAAAACTAAATTGAAATTTGATGTCAAAATTAACACTGGTCTGTAGTGTATGTTCATATCTCAATACCATAAATAATAACTTATTCGATTTTTCATTCCAGCAGTATATAATGAGTTTGGAAAGTGTCGAGAAATGCTTAAATAATGCATTACAATTAAACTACACCCATTAGATTTTGGACGACTAAAATGAGTTTTAGTCTACGAAAATGTACAGGAGATTTAGTCGACTAAATATGACTAAAACTAAAACAATTGCAGAAGACTAAAATGGGAATAAAACTAAAATGCCATTTTAGTCCTAAGAATAAGACTAAAACTAAATCTAAATTTGCTGCCAAAATTAACACTGATCTGGGGAAGGCCAGCTTAACACAGGCAGGGTAGCTGACCTGCACTTGCTTAGTTGTGTCTTTTATGCTAGAGAGAGCATTCACTTGTTCTAGCCAGGTCACATGATATTGCCATCACACGTGTGGGTATGTATGCAGGCTTTAGTGGAAAGCTCCTCCTACCTTAACTCTCAGCACTGGAGAAACTGTGCAGTTTATCACTGACCATGGTATACAAATCATCCAAAAAGGTATATAGTGGCAGTATTTTAATTTAAAAAGAAGATTTATAAGCTGTGGGCACTGGGTGGGGTGGGGGGGGGCAAATGAACTATTTTCATATTACTGGGTTTATTAACACTTTAAACGTGATATTACGGAAGCCCATGAGGCACAATTAAAATTCATGGCTGAACTAGATTAACCAATTCCACACTGCCTACCGCCATAAAAAGGCGGCAATCTTCGAATGGCCGCTAGGGGGCGCGCGCGTGCCCGCCACACTCCTGAGGAGTCTGCCTGCGGCTAGGGCGGACCCAGTGTCCGCTGGCGAGCCGCGATGAGCGGCCACAGGCAAAGAGCGGGGAACCGCTGATGTAAACACGGCAGTTCCCCATTCTGGCAGTGCGGGCATGGGAGATCTACTGATCCCTGTCACTGGGATCAGTTAGATCTCTCATGCCCATGGTAGCCCAACCCCCTCCACAGTAAGAACACACCCAGGGAACACAGTTAACCCATAGATCTCCCCCTGCAGGTTAATCCCTTCACTGCCAATGACATTTATACAGTAATCAGTGGACATTTACATTTCTGATCGCTGTATAAATGTCATTGGTCCCAAAAAAGTGTCAAAAATGTCCGACATGTCCGCTGCAATATCGCATACCGCTAAAAATCACAGATCGCCACCATTACTAGTAAAAAAATAAATAAATAAAAACCCCAGAAATCAATTCTCACCATCCGTAAACGCGACCATTTTTGCGCAAACCAATCAATAAACGCCGATTGCGATTTTTTTCTATCACAAATATGAGGAAGAATATAAATCGGCCAAAATCGGTGAAAAAAATGTCTTTTTATATTTTTTTTTTGGATTTGAATTTTAGCAAAAAGTAAGAAATTTGGGTTTTTTTGCAAAATTGTCGCTCTTCTTTTGTTTATAGCGGCGATCAGAAATGACGCAGAGGTGATCAAATACCACCAAAAGAAAGCTCTATTTGTGAGGAAAAAAGGACACAAATTTTGTTTGGGTACAACGTTGCGCAATTGTCAGATAAAGCGACGCAGTGCCGAATCGCAAAAAGTGCTCTTGTCCTAAACTGGGAAATTCTTCCGGATGTGAAGTGGTTAAGTGCACAAAGTAGCAAAAACAACCATTGCTCTCATGCAAACATGAGTTGATAGAGGAAGATAATTACTGAACAGATGGAAAAACTTTGTGGTAGAAAAAATGATGAAAAAGTTGCAGCTGCCATTCACACGATAGAACACTTGTGTAAAAAATGTAAACAACAAAAAATGCCTGTGCTCATAAAGTGCAAAAATTGATAATATGAAACATATATTAAGCATTTCATCCCAGGGAAGGATTTACCCCCTTCCTGACCAGAGCACTTTTTGCGATTCAACACTGCGTCGCTTTAACTGACAATTGTGCGGTCGTGCGATGTTGTCCTTTTTTTTTTTATGTCCTTTTTTTCCCATAAATAGAGCTTTCTTTAGGTGGTATTTGATCACCTCTGCGGTTTTTATTTTTTGCGCTATAAACAAAAAAAATAGCGACAATTTTGAAAAAAACCTACATTATTTACTTAAAAATTAATACATGCATAAAAAAAATATAAAAAGACAAATGTATTCCTCAGTTTAGGCTGATATATATTCTTCCACATGTTTGTGGTAAAAAAAAGAATCTCAATAGGCTGAGGAAACAATTCCACAAAGCCAGCAAATGACTAATAAGGAGACAAAGTACGTCAAGGGCCAGGGAATATCCGTGGATGGATCCCCCCGATATACACATGCGGTAATGGGCTCCTGTAATGTGGAGTCCAGATACCGGGTAAGGGCATATTTTATACCTTATCACAGATATCGGGTAAGGGCACATTTTATACCTTATTACCGATATCGGGTAAGGGCATATTTTATACCTTATTACCGATATCGGGTAAGGGCATATTTTATACCTTATCACGGTGGAAGGTTCACTGGATGGTGTTTACAGTACAATTCTTTGTACAAAGTCACTTTATTGAAGACTTTTTCAATATATCATGGACACTTTATGGACTGTTTAATATATGTTTTATCTTTCGTAAAACATAATCTTTTAAAAAATGTGGCAGTTGGGGTAATGAAACGCATGGCAAATGTCTTGTGAAAGGAAAGATGTGTCACAAAGACAAAATGAACAATCCTGGTGTTGCTCCAAAGAATATTTAAGCAGTGTCTAAAGTCAATTTGGGTGACATTATTTGACTTGACATCAAAGGAATGTGATACTTTTTTATTTGTAAGGAATGTATTTTAGTAGAAATGGGTTTTAAAGCCAGTTTTTATACACGTCAGATAAAAAAACAGTTCTATATCATAGGCACAATGGTTAAACCAGGGCTGTGACTTAGAGTTTGACTAGACCTAAAACTAATACAGATTTTGTTTGTTTCATTACTTTAATGAAAGTAAAAACCACTTCCATGTTTATATGGTAACTGTAGGTTATTGGATTGACACAAGAAATGTCTAGGAGGAGTTTTTTCTTAGTCATTTCTTTCATGATCTGTTTTCAGTCTATGAATGTGCTTTGATTAATGTTACTCTGTTTAGAATAAAAGAATAATTGATATTGGATAAAACAAATAATGTGTGTATTCCTTGCAGAGGCCCAATCAGTGAGAAAATAACTTCCCTATAGATAAAAAGATATGAGAATTTTACAGGATGGAAAAACTAGGTGTGTTTGTTAAGATCGATGAGCCACAGAAAATGTAATTCAATGGTCATAGTTGAAAAACTATACACATATACGCTATGGATTTGCATAGATCCCGGAGGCCTAAATGAGGCGGAAATGTGGAAGCACTATCAAACACTCACATCAAAAGACAAGCTGGCTAGAGCAAAATACTGAATGATAGGTCACAGTACTGAAAGTCAAAACTACATAAATGTTATGCTTATAGCATTTTAAACACCAAGTAAGGGGTTAGTTTACCAGCGTACTATGTGGCATTTGATCTGCACAGCAAGTATTTCATATTAAAGTACATGAAACATTTGTAGGACTCAAGAGGGGTTGCCTTTTATAAGGTCTGAAAGATTCTTTAAAGAGCCAAGGAAATTTAGTTATATTCAATACAGAGCAAATAAAACATTTTCGGCCAAGTTTTGTTATCAGAAGATCTAAATTCAAATCCAAAATAGTATTGCTCTCCCGTTGGACTAACTTAACACTGGTCGGAGCCTGGCAAACTAAAAGTAGAGCTAAACCCAATCACTAAAATCTTTTATAGGCTATAGACATGTTAATTTAATATGAAATTTGATTTATCCCATTTCAATCTACAGCTTTTATAAGAAAAAAACGGTTACCCTGCCATGAAGGTCTCCACACACCTGTCTCCCAATTGTGCCACTGTGGGTCACCCTGTCCCATGACTCTGATGGAAATTACAAGTGGTCATGCTGACATATCTTGCGGAGATATGGTCTACCATTTTCTCAGGAAGCCAGTCCAGATTAATGGAGTTCTGGTGATGCTGGAGCAAGTACCTGCAGACAGAGTGAATTAAAAAGAGTGGAGATGGAAAACAATATAAAACAGTATTTTATAGAGAAAAATACCTGCCAGTTGATTAGTAGTGATTAGTTATGATACACAGTGAAAATGAATACCACCTGGTTACGGTTAAGTTCTAATATACTTCCAAATCTGATATTCAACTGATGTTTTATCCCTTTTCGATAAAATAATATTTACCAAAATAAAACTCATTGCTAAGGCTGGAACATTAACATACTATGACAAGTCTGAAGAACTGAAAACTCAGGTTGACTCTTCCAATCCAAACACATACATGGTGCTTAGAGTAGCAAGAAAAAAAACTATTTTTTTTAATGTCTCTAACTATCAGACTGGAACAGATATTGTATCAGCTCTGCTCAAAATGAAATGGAAATGCCCACATTTGTTTTTGTTAATCTATAGATATATAACATCATGTCAGGTTTCTATGGTAGTGAGTCATAGAAAGCCAGCTCGGCATTCCCCAGGGTGTGAGTCTAACGCCCAGCCTGCTTCTTCACCAGGGCCCCTGATGGTGGGGATGCACTTGCAGCAAACTGGTACCAGGTCGTGGCCCCCAGATATGCCCAGCTGACAATACAGAGACCACTGGTATGTGCAGAGTACAGATGGCAGGAGACAGAAGAGAATCCAAGAAATGATTCAAAGTTAGGGAGGGGGCAGGCATGCAAAAATAGTACCTGGGTAGTCAGGCACAGAATGCAAGTAATACAAGACAAACCAGAGAAACTCGGATGTTCCTCAGGCAACCTGGCTGCACTGAGCATGTCTATATATAGGGAAGCAGACTGGGAAGCGGGCCAGGAAGTGATAGAAGGGAAAGGGATATAAATGCACAGTAGTGCCCATAGGTGAACATCGAAGCCAGAAGTATATGTGAATGTAATCAAAGATCTACCAAAACCACTGCAGCAAGGAGGTAAGAAATTCACAAACAGAAAAGGAAGGCTAAGCTGTGACACCTCAACTAAGAGCTAGTGTTGAGCGAACCCGGACTGCAACGTTCGGGTCCATACCGAACTTTCGGTTGTCCGGCACCCGGACCCGAACACGGACATTTCAAAAAACGTTCGGGTTCGGGTCCAGGGTTCTGGTCTTTTACTCCACGTGTTGAGAAGCTGCAGGGCAGCCAATCAACAAGCGTTTCACTGGTTTGCCCTTAGAAGCCATCACAGCCATGCCTACTAATGGCATGGCTGTGATTGGCCAGTGCATCATGTGACCCAGCCTCTTTATAAGCTGGAGTCACTTGATGCTGCAGTCACATGCTCTTGGGTTAGCTGTAGGGAGAGGAAGCTGACGGCGTCAGGGAGAGATTGGAGACATTTTAACAGCATCTGATCCTGCATCCTGAGATAGATTACTACTGCTGTGCTGTTGCTCTGAGAACAGATAGCAGAAATTTGAGATTTCACATACCGCTGCTTTGAGTTGCAGATCAAACTCTGCATAAAACAACGATCGCTACGATCGTGCACAACGATCAGATTGTTGGAGTAATTTGAGATTTCAAACACCGCTGCTTTGAGTTGCAGATCAAACTCTGCATAAAACAATGATCGCTACGATCGTGCTCAACGATCAGATTGTTGGAGGAATTTGAGATTTCAAATACTGCTGCTTAGAGTTGCAATTGCAGATTAAACTCTGCCTAACGCAACGATCGTTACGATCGTACACAACGATCAGATTGTGGGAGTAATTTGAGATTTCACATACTGCTGCTTTGAGCGATATGACTGCACTAGGTAGAGGCTTCTGCTTAGAGGGACAGATTCTTGTTCAAAAACCATTGCCTACTCCTATAGGGCCAGCTGTTGCTGTAAGTGACACATTATTGTTGAAAAATCATCTCCTAGTTCTAAAGGGAGAGTTTCCAGCTGTTGCTTAGAGGGACAGATTCTTGTTCAAAAACCATTGCCTACTCCTATAGGGCCAGCTGTTGCTGTAAGTAACACATTAGTGTTCAAAAATCATCTCCTAATTCTAAAGGGAGAGTTTCCAGCTGTTGCTTAGAGGGACAGATTCTTGTTCAAAAA